>PYXC01002329.1:807500-950417 GCA_015244755.2 Tenualosa ilisha | reverse complement strand
CTTTACTTTACTCATCTTAAGGCCCCATGATCTACTGCATCACACATCTACTCGGCCACAACGCCAATCCAGGATACTTTTATGTTAGGCTTATTAAGTATTGCTTGTTAACTTTTTAAATGCTGAGTGGACATGTATACGTAATGTACATTCATTTAACTTAAGGTCCCATGATGCACTGCTTGAACCATGGGACTTGCCTTCCACCTCATCTACCTCATCAGCATGCCAGTCAAGCCCTGAAAAAGTGGATGATTGTATAGATGGTGGTTTTATAACAGTTACTACTTACAGGATGCATAATACTACATAATACTAATAATACTCGTTATTTCAATCAGATTGTTTTATAGTTTCTCATAGGCCTAGCCGCATACAGTATTCATGCTTGCTTCTGGGTGTAAGTACACTGAGCAAGTAGGCCACATTGAGTGTGATGTGGTGTAACAACGGTGTATGTTCTTTATTGTATCATTTCTAGTGTGGAGAACTGTTCTTGATCCTGGGCTGGCTGCGGACCAATACAGAATGATATTGTTACAAAATAAAGAGGATGAAGTTACACTTAAAGCAAAGATTGACCTTCTAGGAGATGAAGAGGACAGAGAAGAGTTTTTACAAAGCCCCAAATATGGATTGGGCTAGATCCTTTCAAACAAAGATACAGGGTACGATAACGCAACTGTGATGTGGCATTAATACAATTACAATTTCTAGCCAAATTATTTTCCTAGTTCAGTGATACGATGCATAATTAAATGATAACATTGAGTCTGTGCGTCTGATATGTGTTCTCAACAGCTGTCCTACTAACACTGATAATCGTGTTTTTAGGTGTCTTTTTTTGGCCATCGGTGATGGCGTCAACAGGCATTTCCTGAGTTTGGCCATGTATATGTCAGGTCTGCATCGGACCTGGTCACGGCCACGCCCCCTCACTCTACGCCACGGTCTCACAGCTCATCTCCTCGTTTGCACTCACCTCTTCAAGCCTGATCACCTTCACCTGAGTTTTGATTAGTGTCACCTGGTCTCCACTCTACTTAAGCCTCCCTCCCGCTTCACTTGGGGTCTGGTCTCATCGCTATTACCTTGTCTCCTGTCTCCTCGTATGTTCCCTTCGTCTTCCGTGATCTCCGGCATCACCACCCGCGTAAGCCTAGACTTCCCCGTGAATATTCTCCCACTCGGTTAATCTTGTTCGTGTCTTTGTTACGGTTGTGTTTAGTGTATATCTTCTGAGTGTTAGTTTCGCCCCTTGCCTTTGTGCATTGTAAATCTCCTGTGTGTTAGTTTTGCCCCTTGCCTTTGTGCTTTGTTCTTTTGTTTCTCCGTTAGAGTAACGGACACGGCTTTTGTTATCCCCCTGTTCTTGTGTCAAATAAAGACTCTTAGTTTATCTACTGCCTCCGCCTGTCTGTGACAGTATAAGCTGCAGCATTTCAGCAATTCTTCATGTTGCTGAGTCATAAGTTTCATCACTGTTTTTTCTTTTACTGTCTAGCACTACTGTATGTGAAATGCGTTACTGGTGGTCTGATTGGCTGTAGCTCTCTCCGATAGTATACAGAGGCATTTGATAGACGCCTGTTGATCCAGTCTCTAAGAACTTCCTGTGCATGGGATCTTTCCTGTGCGGCCATGGTTTTACCGGGCTGAAGGGTAAATTTGAGATCTCATGTATGCCTTTGATTTTCGTTTCCACTTCAGGAAATTCATGTGGTGTCATGCTGTTTGAGGGCCAGCCTGATCATCTTTTCCCTTTAGCATCTAAAATTTATGTCCAAAATGAGATGTTTTTGATGGCAGGACGGATGATCAGCCATTCTTTCATACGCGGTAGTCCTCGGCTGGCGGGTGTCAGCCCTGTCGTGCTACACATGCTGCAGGGCGGTACCCCAGACAGAGCCACAGTTGTTTTAGAAGACATCGTTGATATGGCAGTCCGAGACACGATTGCACCAGTAAGTTGAAGGAGGGCAATGCAGTAAATCATAACAGTTTCAAGCCTGTACACTTAAACATCCCATTAGATTTTAATCTACCAATGTAAAAAGGGTATTTTGTCATTGATGTATTGACAAAATTGATTGATCTGTGATGCCTTTTTATTACTTAAAAGCTTTATGAAGTTTGTGCAAGCAGCAACAAACCAGACCTCAAGTCAGATTGAGTTGTTGTTGAAATGGATTATCCCATTTTGACAGAATCCAACAGCACCTAGTTGCTGCACAACCTCCTCAAGGATGCAGTAAGTATATATGTTTGGTACTGTTGGATTGCATGTCAGCTTTTTGCTATAGTAATCTCAACCTGTTCAGTATCTCCTTCAGATTCAGTGTCATGTCAGCAGCAGCACTTTTAGGTGGAAAAGATGACATCATTTTGATACTAAAGGTAGGGTAGGAGATCCTGGAAAAAAGCTTGAAACAAGCTACATTTTGAAGTGCACAATTGAAAGTCCAAACTCTTTTTATTAAGAGAGGGGTCTGTCCTGTCCCTTCCACTGGTGACTAACATGTTTTGTTTTTGTATCAGAGCATTTAATCGGTGTTGAAGGGGATTTTAAGCAATTTTAAGCAATCTAGTAAATTAGTGCTCCAGCGAAACGTCTACCACACCTTTTAATTCTGATATTTTCTGTCTGCACACTTCATGTGGTTTTAAGTACACTGTCCACTACTCCTTATCTGAAAACTGCATGTTTTCCTATATTGCACTACAATCAAATACTGCGTATTCATACATTTTTATAAAAGTGTTGCAAATTTATATGGTATATTGCTTTGTTATGTCTAGGTTGTGCGTTTTCTTTCATTGTAGTGTCTGTGTGCCTGTGTCATGCTCCTGCTACACTGTAAAAAGGTGTTTGAACAGATCATGGATCAACTCAAGCAGCTGCAGCGAGGACTGAAGGAGTACAATTCATGTTGTCATTGTTTGAGTCACGTCCAGACACACTGTCATCTGTCTTTCCTCGTCAATCTGAGGTGCAATGTAATGCCCAGGTACAATACCTTAATTTTACTAGTGACATAAAAGGTGCAGTTTAACCATTTTAAACAAATGACAAAGGGATCGTCTGGAGTAAATCAACCCATAGCTCTGTTATTCAAGGTTACAACACAGACCAACGTGGCAGCTAATGCCAGCTGAAGCGGGAACAAGTATATGAACCTGAAACTGTTTCAGAATTTCACAACAGGGCTATGGGTTAATTTAGAATATCACTTTATATTAAATTCCCTGAAATCATTGTCATTTTGTTGTCTTAGACTGTTTTGGACTTGATTCAGTGGCCCCAGGTGTAGAACTGCAACCTGATGATCATTCAGACTCAACATTGAGAATCCTTGAGTTTTTGCAGCGATTCATCAACACAGGTATGTTTACAGCAGCGGTCTCCGGTGGTGTCTTGGGAGCTACCAGTAGCTCACCATCTGTTCTGCCAGTGATCTAGGAAATGTAAATAAATCTCAGTCTTAAAAAGTATCAAACCTGATAAAATGTCTATGAAATCAAATTCAATATATATATATGGAAGATATGTAATGCTACCCCTAACCAGGTCTGTCCCTTGCCTGATAGATTTTCACAAGGAGTGTAACATATTATTGATTAATTTAGGTTTCAGATGTACATAAACTATCATTGTGCTAATTTTCATGTTACCAAGACTGGGGGGAAAATGTTTAATCAGCTGTGACCATGTGTAGTCTTACTCGCATCAGGGCAGGACAGAAATTGGCATTGGGTTCAGAAATGAACTTTAGGCTGATCTATAATTTGATGCCAAACATGACATGGTTCTCTTTAAAACTACATCATTTGATACTTTTTTTAAGATGTTAAGGTCTTTATTAAAAAATTTTTTTACATCATATGTTTTGCTATTCAAGGGCAATTGATGAAGTGTATATTCTCATACACAGTCTTATAATTTTAAGTCCAAATCTAATTTTAGTGGTGCATTGGGACCCCTTTTGTCAAAGGCTGCCTTAACTATAAAACACCAAGCATACTTATTCCATGAAGTTCTTCCCAATTATATGGCTTGTCACCTTTTTACCTCTTACCAGCTTGCCTACCTGATTGTGTTCTTTTTTCCCTTTTGTATTTCCAGTGTGCCCAGAGCAGCTCAAGCAACTTGTTAAGTTTTGGGTCGGTTGGGAGATTCCCATGAATGAAATGAAGGTGGAGGTGGTGGATGGGGATCATACAACAGCATCAGCGTACTTCCGCACCATTCGTTTGCCTGGGCACTATAGTAATTATGAGGACTTCAAGCAGGACTTGGAAATGTGCCTGGCCTGCAATTACTTTGGGTTTGGCCTGCTATAGATGCAGCCATTACAGTATAAATCCATTTTTCATTTCTTCAATGTTGTTTCACATATGTGTGTGTGTGAGGGCTAGGGCCTGGGCCTGCCAATACTGCCTGTTCATTTTTCAATTTTAAAAAATTCAATTTGATGTTAATGAACTAATATTGAATTAAAATTTGGCAAAATGGGAATAATTTCCACCTATATTTGACTGTTGAACTTGAGACTTGAAGATTTGGTTTTACACATTGCACAGCATAACAATGACTCATACCTTAAAATGAAGACACTTTGGCCATCAGACACGCAATTTTTTTTTTCTTCAGTCACGCAGCTACAAAGGCAGAAGATGGGTGTCAAAAGTTAAACGGTCATTGAATGCAAGTTGTTTTATAGTTACTGTATTTAGTTAAAAAAAAAAAAAAGTTTCACTAAGAGGCACAGCAGATGCAGTCTGAAACAAGTCCTTAATCGTAGGCTATGCTGTGCATAAACTGAACAGCAGCTACATATAGGTCAGCACACATGCTTGGGGAGGGTCCAAGGGGGTCAACAGCAGCGTGAAGTCTAGCAGCGCGACTGGGTGTGAAAGAGTGGTCAGTCTCAGGCACGTGAACACCACATCTTGGCTCAGAAGGTACGAGGCCGCTGTCCTCCCAGTCAATGGAGGGGATGTGCATATTCTGGCATTGTTGATGTTAATGTCCTTATACAGCATATTATCTGACATACTAAGTCAGATGTTGCAGATTTATCTATAAATCTTTACTGCTTTTCTTTTTGCAATATGTCTCTAAAATAAACAAATTGTTTTTCGATTTCAATTTGCATATACATCGTTTCTAGGACTGAAAAATAAGTAAATAAAAATGATTTTTAAGTCCCATTTCATGACGTCGTTAAGTAGGCTTGTATCGGGAAACAAGCAAGCTATCTGGCCAGAACAGAAGGAGAAATGTCGGCAGGAGCACATCAGCGTGACTGCTTTCGTAAATTTCAGTCAGGTGCTGAGAAAAGAAAGAAACTAAAACAGAAAGAGGAGTTAAACAAGACACTCCATGGTTCTCTGGATAGGTTTGTGAGTTATTTTAGAGATGTGGCCGAGCAACACCAGCAGGCACACAGGGATAGTGAGCGAGGCTAATGTTAAGGAGACAACAAGCATTAATGCTAATGTTAGCACTAATCAGGACCGTAATGTTAGCGATTGTGAGCCAACAACAACTCTAATGTTACAACTGGAGGGAAGCATCGAAAGGGAGGGGGATATCCAAGGTGAGGAACAATAAAGTATTTATGATATATCCTTAATTTGTGCCATTATAAATTGAATCATTGTGTATACTAAAGCTGAACCGTGCTTCTCTTGACAGGCTATAACAACCTAGCAACTGGGCAGGAGGACCACCCAACGACGACAACTGACGCGAGTATTGTCGGTGACAAACAAGTCTCAGCGCAGGGAGATCTGAGCGACCCAGGCACTCAGGCTTTTGCTGACAATTCCAGTAACTGTTGATTTGGGGGAATGGAGCTTTTCAAAACTGAAACTTATTAAAAAATTATTTGCGCACCTCAATGTCGCAGGAAAGGAAAATGACGTTGCCTGCAAGCTGAATTGTAATGATTTAATTGCGGAGTTTGCGGGGAAGCCAGAAAGGTCGCTTTTTTCTAAGTTGACTATATGATAAGTCGATCTAATTCATTTGTGCAATGTTCACCAGTTTCTGTAGTGCACATATCAATCGTTTAGTTTGAATGCCGGGTGCGTTTATACTTGATGTCGACAAATTGCGTTCAGCAATGCTTACCGGCTTTTTTCTTAATGTCAAAATGTTCACTTATGTATGTTTGCGATGTATAATAAACGGCTTATGGCCAACGATTTATGTGTCTGCTAATTATATATCATTTCCCCTTTTAGACATGTCGATGTAGTATCTTACTACTAAATGTGTACCGACAGTAGCCTAATTTAGCTAAGAATTTTTACACGATCTATCAGATCTATGCTAATATTATATGATAACTACTATGTGCGTCTTCGATGTATAGGCCTAGGTAGGCCTAATGTATAGGCTACTTGTAATAATGTGTTCACTTGCCCCTTCTCCCCAGCATAATCCATCATAACCCTTAAGGCAACAGGCAAATATCAGGAAGCATTATCAGGTATATGACAACAGAGAGGGGTGAAGTGGATCAAGGCAAATTAGGGGTTGATAGACGTAGAAACTGAATGCTGATTTGAGCTCTAGGACGCAGCGTACATTTCCAAAGATTCTACAGCGTTCTGTTCTGGAATCTTTGGTTTCCATGTTGTTAGCACATACATTGTGGCGTTGCATGGAACGTCTCCAAGATATATAAATCACGTTCCAAAAAATAAGTTCACTTGTAAGTTAATCGATGAGAAGAAAGCCAAATTTTTTGTCCTGCAAGTTAAGTTTATAAGCAGGATTCAGTGGGGAGTAGTATGGAGATAAGTGCTTTAGATCTGGCAGGAAGCTCCAAATCTCCAGGGAAACGTACAAGAAAGGCACTGCCACAGCCCGAGGAAAAGGCTCTGCATGAGAAGATAAAGGATTTGAGGGAGTGTGATTATGTTGATCCTCCTCGTTACCAAGGGCTTGGGGATACACCTGGTCGTGTGTTCAAGACCCCACCTGCAAAGCTTGGGCATTGTGAGGTAAAAACTGATATAAAATATCAAATAAATCAATAATATGCTAGTAAATTGCATGATGAGGCCTGTTAAGTAAGTTCAACAATGAATTATAGACACATAAAATATTGGCATCTGTCTATCTGTCTATCTACCTTATCAGTGTTATGGTCTAATGACTTCTGTTATTTATTTATCCATTTATTTACTTATCCATTCATTTATTTATCTGTTTATCCATTTACTATTATGCAGTAATTCACATTTTTGGTTCAACCTATTTAGACAGGAGTAGACGTTATTTGACAAATTGTGATGAGTACCTTGGGCCTCTTGACCGGTGAGTTGTGTGCAAAACAGAACACATCATATTTGATCTGAATACTAACTTATAGGACAGCTTCATTTTGCTTCTCAATATTTCTTTTATCCAGGGGGATGACTTTTGTCATCACCACGTATCAGTTAGCCATTAAGAGATGGCAGAAGTGGCACAAGAGCACACACATGTTTGATAATGAGGCAGCTGGCCAACTGTGGGGAATACAGGCCCTTGTGTGCAGAGAGACCAGAGTAAGAGTTGTATCAAAAATGGGTGGTGGAATCATATAAGCTAAATGTGTGTGCGTGTGTGTGTGTGCGTGTGTGTGTGTGTGAGAGAGAGAAACAGAGAGAGCTAAGTTTTTACACTCTTTCATTCATTAAGAAACATATTGTAATGTAACCTCTCTTCCTAAAAATGTTCTGTCAGTGTGTGACTGGTCGGGATATTGCACACCTGCTCCTGTCAGATCCTCTGAGTTTTGAGTCTCGCAAACCTCTGCCCTCTGGCAATGGTCATCAGGCCCTTATAAACGTGATCATCTCTGGAAAAGAGGAAGTAAGACTTGTTTTCAGATGGACTAATGATAGATCAGATATAAATGATAATTGGATGTGTCCCACCATCAGTGAGAAAAACAATAATTAAATACTTTTTTTCCCATGTAGTCTACATTGTCGATGTGTTCATTGGATTAGATGTATTTTCCAATATGTTTGAAAATCCATGTCTGTTTTTGAAAGCAAACTGTATTTTGATGGTAGGAAGCTGTTCAGGTGGCCAAGGCTGAAGGCTTACTGGACTACTGGGTTATTCTGAAGAGTCTGGCCAAGGGTTTGTGTGATTCAGTTATAATGAGGTAGGGATGCTGCACGCTTCTCCTTTCCTGACACTTTGGTCTTTTTAAATCTGCAGTAATGCAATGTCTTTATTACCTCCGGTCTTTTAGGCTGATTGATGTTCTCAAAAGCAGTGACCCTATGAAGACGTATTTCCAGTTGTTAGTGGGAAAGTTTCCAACAGCTGCCTCTGTAAGTGTTAGTGTAATTTTGGGTGTGTGTGGGTGAATGAGTGTGCTTGCCGGTGTGTGTGTATATGTGTGTGTGTGTGTGTGTGAGAGAGAGAGAGAGTATAGTGATTACATGCCATCATTAACAACAGGATATCTGACATGGGGGGATTTAGCTGTAACTAGAAGGGTTGTTATGTGACAAGACAATGGTATCTGAACCTTTAGAATTGGTAGATTCAATTAATTGAAATATGCTGTGTAATTATCCTTTTCACCTGAGAAATATATTGGAAATTGGAATTCCTGTTTTAAACAGCAATGTGGCAACAAAAACTGTGGAGACTGGCGCCCCCACCTGGCGATGGTTCTTTGTAAGGCAGATAAATGTAACCTGAGAAGGGAAATAATGACTGAAATGATAAAGAGCTTGGGTAAGATGACACTAATCAGTGATTGAAAGGATGTTCTTCAAAATAACTTAAAAAAGAAGATTCAACTCATATTTGTCATTTCCAAACCCAATTACAGGATCAGCTGGGAAAGCAAACTCAGCTCACCTTTGTGACCTGATAATGAACTTGAACTGTGGCATATTTCTAGAAAGGTCTGCATCTCACCAGAAGAAAATTAGGAGGTAAGAGAAATACATTAAACATACCCTGAGTGTAAAATCAGGGAACAAACATTCAACACTCGCTTGACTTAAATTTAACATAATAAAACTGCACCATAGTTGAAACGAAGAGCATGACAAAGTAACCATGACTAAATAATAATCAAACTATTTAAAAAATGCAAGTATTCCTTATATGGTAATATTGTCACCATGCAGCAATCCATTTCTTCAATGCGCGAGAGTCACAGTGGAGAGATTTGAGGTCTATAACTACATCATGGCAGTAAAACCTGATCAGCCTTTCATCTCAGACTCCAAGGTATGTTTGTGTTTACAGTAAAAGTAGCCTTTCTTTTGTGATCAGTTTCATACTTGCTGTCTGGAAACTGAAAAAGTCTTTGAAAATGTCCAGACGGAATTTATTATACAAATTTATTCTAAGAATAAGAAAAATTTCTTTCTCTACTGGATATTTCCATTCTTTCTCGTCCTGTAAACAATGATGCTGATGCAGGAAGTGGTCCAAATAGTCATGGTTTACTCTGTCATTGTTTTCCAGCTCTATAAGATTCTGTGTTCAAGGATGCTGTGTAAAGCTGGCTTCGTGAAAGAGGCTGGACGTTTTTGCCATTCAGTGGGATTGTCTTTGTATCATTCCAAAGACGCTGATTACTCTACTCTGGTAGAGTACGTAAAGGTAAGGATGTGCTGTCTTTTCCCATCAGCAATGTATAATGGGGCTTACATTTGTGCAGTTTGTGTCAGATAGGGTATTTACTTGTCATTATTTGGTATAGTTTAGTGCACATGTTGATGTGAGTCAGTGTGTGAATGTGTTGCAGCTCTGCTCTGAGTTCCCTGTTAAAAATCTCACATGGATGAGATGGTTTAAAGAAAATGCTGAGGGGATGTTGAGCAAGAAATCCAAACCAGAAGAACGCTGTAAGTCTGCAGTAGATCCTCAAGTGCATGCCATTATGCCGTCTCCAGACATGGTGGCAAAGCATGTGACAAAGTCGCAAGAAAGACATCTGCGTTCATCTGTGTTGATGACCCCAAATGAAAAACTGGAGCCTTGTGAGGTAAAAAGTGCTGTACAGTAAAAAGATAAAATAATCAGTAAAAGGCTATTAAATTAAATTATGAGTTGTAGACATAACATATAAGTGGATATCTATCTATCTATCTGTCTATCTACCTATCTAATCACTGTTATAGCCTAATGAATGTTATTTATTTGTCCATTTACTTGTTTGTTTCTATGTTGCAATATGCATATTTTTGCTTCTGTTAAACTCTGCTGAAAGAAAAGATTATGCAGTAATGTACATATTTGGTTCAACCTGTTCAGACTAGGAATTTAAGTTATTTGACAAATTGTGAGGAGTACCTTGGGCCTCTTGACCGGTGAGTTGTGTGCAAAACAGAACACGTTATATTTGATCTAAATATTACATTATAGGACAGCTTCATTTTGTTTGTCAATGTTTCTTTTTTCCAGGGAGATGACTTCTGTTATCAGCACATATCAATTTGCCATGGAGAAATGGCAGATGTGCCACAAGAGCACAACCATGTTAGATAACAAGGCAGCGGGCCAGCTCTGGGGAATACAGGCCCTTGTGTGCCGAGAGACCAGAGTAAGTATTGCACTCCATCAAAGGTGGTTGGAATGGTGGAATCATTTAAGCTATTTTTTTTCATATGTGTGTGTGTGTGAGAGAGAGTGAGAAAGAGAGAGAGAGAGAGATAGCACTTGATTTGTAATGAACTGTCTACACTATTTAATTCATTAAGAAATGTATTGTACTGAACCTCTCTTCCTGAAAATGTTCTGTCAGTGTGTGACTGGTCGGGATATTGCATACCTGCTCCTGTCAGATCCTTTGAGTTTTGAGTCTCGCAAACCTCTGCCCTCTGGCAATGGTCATGAGGCCCTTATTAATGTGATCATCTCTGGAGAAGAAGAAGTAAGACTTGTTTTCAAATATATAGATGAATAATAGTTCAGAAATATAAAAGAGAGTTGGATGTGTCCCACCAGAGCGACAATAATAATGTTACTTTTTTTTCATTTAGCCTACAAGGTCCTGCGTTCATTGGATTAGATGTGTTTTCCAATATGTTTGAAAATCCATGTCTGTTTTTCAAAGCAAACTATATTCTGATGCTAGGAAGCTGAGCAGCTGGCCAAGGCCGAAGGCTTACTGGACCACTGGGTCATTCTGAAGAGTCTGGCCAAGGGTTTGTGTGATGCAGATACTATGAGGTGAGGATGCTGCACACCTCTCCTTTCCTCACACTTTGATATCTTTTAAACCTGCAGTAATACAATGCCTTTATTACCTCTTATATCTATTAGGCTGATAGACCATCTCAAAAGTAGTGACCCCATGAAGACGTATTTCCAGTTGTTAGTGGGAAAGTTTCCAACAGCTGCCTCTGTAAGTGTTAGTGTAATTTTGGGTATGTGTGTGTGTGTGTGTGTGTGTGTGCTTGCAGGTGTGTGTGTATATGTGTGTGTGTGTGTGTGAGAGTGAGAGAGAGAGAGTATAGTGATTACATGCCATCATTAACAAAAGCATACCTGACCTCTGCGGTTTTACCTGTAACTGGTAGATTTGCCATGCTGCGAAAGCAATTGTATTTCTATTGAAATAGATCGCATCTCCTTTCAAAATTGGTACAATTAATCAAGCAATTGAATTGTGCTACATGAATTTATCCTTGTTTTTAACAGCAATGTGGCAGCAAAAACTGGGGAGACTGGCGCCCCCATCTGGCGATGGTTCTTTGTAAGGCAGATAAGTGTAACCTGAGAAAGGAAATAATGACTGAAATGACAAAGACCTTGGGTAAGATGACACTAATCAGTGATTGAGAAGATGTTCAAAATAACTTAAAAAAGAAGATTCAACTCATATTTGTCATTTCCAAACCCAATTACAGCATCAGCTGGAAAAGTGAACTCAGCTTACCTTTGTGACCTGATAAAGAACTTGAACTGTGGCATATTTCTAAAAAGGTCTGCATCTCACCTGGAGAAAATTAGGAGGTAAGAGAAATAAATTGAACATACCCTGGGTGTAAAATCAGGGAACAAACATTCAACACTCGCTTGACTTAAATTTAACATAATAAAACTGCACCATAGTTGAGCATGACAAAGTATCCATGACTAAATAATATTCAAACTATGCTATTCTAATCAAACTATCAAAGTTTTCCTCATTTGGTCGTATTGTCACCATGCAGCAATCCATTTCTTCAATGCACGAGAGTCACAGTGGAGAGATTTCAGGTCAATAAATATATTGTGACACTAAAACCTGATCAGCCTTTCATCTCAGATTCCAAGGTATGTTTGTGTTTACAGTAAAAGTAGCCTTTCTTTTGTGATCAATATCATGCTTGTTCTCTGGAAATTGAAAATGTCTTTAAAAATCTCCTTACAGAATAACAAATTTATTAAAAAAAAATCCTTTCTCTGCTGGATACTTCCATTCTTTCTCATCCTGTAAACAATGATGCTGATGCAGGAAGTGGTCCAAATAGTCAAGGTTTACTCTCTTGTTGTTTTCCAGCTCTATAAGATTCTATATTCAAGAATGCTTTTTCAAGCTGGCTACATGAAAGAGGCTGGACGTTTTTGCCATTCAGTGGGATTGTCTTTGCATCATTCCAAAGACGCTGATTACTCTACTCTGGTAGAGTACATAAAAGTAAGGATGTGCTCTCTTTTCACATCAGCAATGTATAATGGGTCTGACATTTGTGCAGTTTGTGTCAGATAGGGTATTTATTTGTCATTATTTGGTACAGTTTGGTGCGCATGTTGATATGAGTCGTGTGTGAATGTGTTGCAGCTCTGCTCTGAGTTCCCTGTTAAAAATCTCACATGGATGAGATTGTTTAAAGAAACTGCTGAGGGGATGTTGAGCAAGAAATTCAAACCAGAAGAACGCTGTGAATCTGCATTAGATCCTCAAGTGCATGCCATTATGCCGTCTCCAGACATGGTGGCAAAGCATGTGACAAAGTTACAAGAAAGACATCTGCACAAGAAAAAATGTTATCTGACTCCTGGACCACCAAAAACTACTACCATCGAGGTCAGGGCTGGGAGGGAAACATCAGAAGGAAAAGTGAAGAAAAAAAAGAGCACAGTATGCATTTCTGACAGAAACACTGACTGTTGACATGTCAGATTTTTTGTGGATTGTCTGACTTCACTGACCTTTAACCTTTGTTTGACCTCAGGGATGCTTCGGGTGGCTCAGCTGCTTTGGCTTCTGCAGGAGGAAGAAGCGCTAGAACATCTCACATTACCAGCGCTTGGAAGGATTGATTTGACTAATTCTATATTGACACAAATGTATGGTGAGCTATGTCGTGGCATTGCCTGTTCAACGACAAACTAAGGCTAATGATCATCTTCTGCCAACAGCTCAGAATACTTCAACATTTAAATCGTTAAATAAAAATATAAATATACAATCGTTTGCTGTGTTCTTGTACAAGCAATAATATAAATCAATAGCAATTATTGGGTATAACATGTTATGTATCACCTGCCAGATAACAGTGCATTATCATTGTATCCCACACATGTTGTGTATTATTAAATAGGCTATAGGCTGAAATAGGTATTTAGTAAAGTGTATTGACCTCCTCAAGGCAGGACTATGGCTATGAAATAGAATTTCATGAATGAAATGAAGTTTTTCATTTAGAAAAAGCCTTTTCCTGTTGGCAAGTCACTCTTAGTAAGGTGTTTAATTGCGTTGTGGCTTAAATGCTAATCCTTTTTTTTGTAAGTGGCTTTGAATTAGTGTCTGCTAAATGCATG
The DNA here is from genome assembly GCA_015244755.2 of Tenualosa ilisha. Classification (NCBI taxonomy): domain Eukaryota; kingdom Metazoa; phylum Chordata; class Actinopteri; order Clupeiformes; family Clupeidae; genus Tenualosa; species Tenualosa ilisha. The sequence goes on along the minus strand of PYXC01002329.1, from coordinate 936,628 downwards.
CATGTAAATGTAAATTACATGTATTTGTACAGTGTCTTTAGTGTATACAGTATGTGTATAGGCTTTTGTTTTTTCACTGCATCTCTCAGTTATGCCATTACTGTCGAAAATATGATTTCATACTCAACCCCCTCTGACATCTTTTGTCTTTCTGGTGCTCTCCAACCCCTTTGCATAGTAAACTCCCCATCTCCTTCCACTTGCAGCTCTTCCCTCCCATCATCTTCATCATCTGCGTCCTCCTCCTCCTCCAGCTGCTTCAGTGCCTCCTTTATCCTTTTCAGCTCCCTCTCTCTCTCCTGCCTGTCCTCCTCCTCCATCTGGTCTGCCTCCTCTTCCCTTTTTCTGGCTTCCTGTAGGATCTCCTGGCTGAGGAGCAGCGCTCCTCTGTTGCCCTCCACCATGGCCTGGACCTTACGCATCAACTCACCCACCTGGTCCTCCCCTTTCCGGGGCCGGTCGTACAGGGCGTTGCCGCTGGGTGTGGCCGCTGCACTTGTCCACGAGTGCCTGGAGCCCTTCGTTGTCCTCCACCTCTTCCTCGAGGCTGGAGTCGCCAAGGTGATGCCGGCCGAAGATGGTGAACAGCACCAACGTGTGCCTCCAGGCCTGCTGGCCGAACATCTCCACATGCTCCTCGGCAGCCTGTCGCTTGCGCCTGCCAAACGAGTATGCCAGTGACACCACCAGCAGGAGGCCATGGGGACCAGGCTGGCACAACTCGGCACTGCTGCCCACCATCTCATTTTGGGCCACGGCACTGGAGGACGAAGCTCTGCGGAAGGAGAACCACTCCCAGCCAGGGGTGTCCACCAGTATCAGGCGCTGGCCTCGCACCACAGCTTGCTTCCGCAGGCTCGCCTGTGTCTTCACTCCCATTCCATCAAACACTTGTCGGCCTATGATGGCATTCCCGGCTGCGCTTATGCCAGCTTCTTTCTCCCCGATCAGGATAAGCCTCAGTTCAGGTTTGTCCTTTGAAGACATGGCTGAGAACACAACCAGAATGTACGTGTGCATGCGGTAAAAGTCTTGAACAAAGTTATTTACCTTTAGATCACAGGCTTTTTCTAATCAGCATTACTGGAAAAAGACATTTCAAAAGGGATTGCAAATGTGGTAGTTCTTTCTGATATACAGTATGGATCCAGTGTCCTTGTATAGTAAACTTGAGCTTATTTTGATCTACAGAGAAGCGGATCATTTCTTGAAGACAGATTTTGAATGTTATATACCTGAAGGACTATTATTCCAAAGTTATATGTTTATGTGCAGTGTGCATTTGGTGTTGATGTACTGCATTAGTTTGTTTCTACAAAACAGGGGTGATTTGGTCAGTTATTAATTTTCTCATTTGATAATTCCTGCATGAAATTTCCTCATTTAGCCACCATATGAGTATAATTTAGTATGAAAATACACATCAGGAATAATTAATGGAGGTAAGAAATCAAATGCTGTTAATTGTCATAACTGCCTTTATTCAGGCGATTAACAGATCATTCGAGATAAAGAGAAATTAAGGGAGAAAAAAAGTACAGAATAAAAAAGTATCCATATGATGGTCATAAATTGGTTGCAGTACAGAAGTAAATACTAGGATAGAGCTACATTCACCTTGGGAAGGTGAGATTCTGCTTGCTTGCCCTCTCTTATCAGTTCCTGAATTAAACCACAGTTTTGTAGTAGCCTGTAGCCACACACAAAGCTAACCTGTCACATTAAAACTCTCATCAAATTCATTTCTTTCATTTAACACAGCTTTATTTTTACAACTTCTCCTACATATGCCCTCCTACCTACAGTGGCCTACTGTGGTGATAGATTAGTCAGGCTAATTTCAGCCTGTTGTGCTGAGCAGGTGATCTTTATGAGTCTGTGCGCTCCCATCAACCCAAAGTTCATGAGATGATCTCAGAGTAAGATACCATAGAAACAGAATTAAATGTGATCATAAAGTATAACAAATAGCATAGATTGCTCATCTGTCTCAGTCATTTGCTGAAATGGATCAAGATTAGATGCTATATTTTAACATCAAACAGTGATTCAAACAGTTAATTGCTCTAATTACAATATCACTGTAAGCTATTTACTGTGAAAATCACATGCAGGGAACAAGTGGTGATATCAATAGTTGCTAATTCATAAACTCTGCAGTTATCCCGCATGTCCTCCTATCTGGCTCATTGCCTCAGGAGGCATTTTAACCTGTCCAATCATTAAACAGAGGGAGGCGTTGTGAATGCAGAGCTATAGTGCAATCAGTCAAGGCAAGCTATAAACTTAAACACCTCAAGAAAGCAAGTTAATCTCACTACCGAATATCCAAACCCTCTGTATGAAACGAAAGTGTAGAATGAGGGTCTGGTTTTATTACAAGGCTAGGCCTTCATTGAGTCTTTTGGTTAGTTGGGTGTTACACATGACACATGACAGGTTGAATGTTGACTTTTCTTTTAGAAGTTTCATGGCAAGATTGTCTAAATGTAAATGACCCATTTCTGTATGCTAATCCACCTATTCTTCCTTGTACCATAGTGCTGTGCAGTACTTTCCCAGTTAATTACAATTCTAGTAGTTAATGTGGGTCAGTATTGCATTGTGCATCATACAAATTAGATCCATTCATGTGGGTCAGTATTGCATTGTGTATCATACAAATTAGATCCCAGTTTTCTGCTTCATGATATGCCTATTTGTAGAAAATATCACACACACAAAGTTGTAAAATAGACTAATTAAATATCACACACACAAAGTTGTAAAATAGACTAATTAAAAACCTTGCAAACCAGTGAAATCTAATGTTTCTTTTTTGTCACTTGAATGCAACAATAAACAGTATCTCAACCACTAGATGGCAACACCATGACGCTTTGACAAAGAACCACCCTAGTCCAAAGTGTCCGGGGGCAGACAGAATGGACCAAGATAGCGTCAAGTTGCAGATTGTCTTTATTGAAGGATTGGGGAAAGGGGAAGTGAAAGAGCTCCGAGAGCACGCCCTTGGTGCGGGGATGCAGGAGCCGTGCTGAGCAGAGAAGAGCTGGCAGAGGCTCTCGTGGTCAGACAGGCGTCGGGTCAGGTTACCGGGGCTGAGGAGTAGAGCGTTGGTCGGGGACGGGCGGCAAGTCGAAAACCGGGGCAGGAGACCAGGTGAGCGTCACAGGCAGGCGGCGGATCAGTAGCCGGGGCTGGAAGGCAGAGCGTTAGTCAAAGGCAGATCACGGGTCGGAATCCAGGACTGGCGAGCAGAGCGTAGGTCGTGGGCAGGCAATGGATCGGTAACCAGGGGCAGAGACACAGAAGCATAGGTCACAGGCGATCCGGGATCGGCAACGGGCAGACCGGGCTGGAAACAGATGCAGGTAAGAGAAGCAGACAGAAGCAGAAACAGACAGGAGTCAGGATTCAAATGCTTGCCTTCGGCTATAAATGCGTGCAGATTCGCTAATACACTGACAAGGAGCGGCAGAAACAGAGGGGAATAAATACTAACAGAAATTAGGGAAAACAAGACACAGCTGGGGGAAACAATAGGGAACAGCCAGTGAAAGCAGGTTGTAGCGCCCCCTACTGGCCACAGACTACGCCACCCCTTAATTCTATCACGAACATCACCAAGAGTAAGGGGAACTCTTCTCAAAAGAATGGCTCAATCACCGGTTTTTTAGAAAGTACAAAAAATATAGTTTATTTGCTTATACTTTTAAATGTGTCACTTTTTTACTTATTAAAATTCATACACCCCAAGAAGGGTTAGCCGAACCAGCCAGGCCACAATAAATATACACGGGGAAACCTTGTTCAACACACGTGGAAATAAATACCATGTCTTAACATTGCACAAATACACACCATTAATATTGCACATACACTACACTTTGCACAGCAATCCGTCCCCTTGAGTTCTTCAGATGATCACACTTTAACTATACTACACACAAGTCATAGGTGTTGCAATAGCACATACTTCACTGCACTCGTGCGCTTCAGAAGGAACATCGGTTGCCCACAGCCTATCTACTAGTGGACCCACTAATTGGCTGACACCCAAGGAGAGAGAGGACAAATAGACATAAAAACAAACAAATAGCCAGTGGCCCACACTCCACACTGTGCCACCCTGGTTTACGTCGGGCCACAGGCTAGAGGAATATACAAATACTCCCTACGTCAAACACAAAGCAGCACCTGTACACTCGTACTCACAATCACTCACACATTCTATCGTACAGAGATCAGCAACTGACACCCGCACTGTTGCCGGGCCCTACAATGACACACATGAAAAACACAAAACGAAAGAACATAAACTTTCATCCGAGAACGAGTTGCTCCGGTTCAGGCTACGTAATACCTTAAAAATTCCAGAGAGCCAGATGCCGCGTAGAGCTTAACATACCTTCTATTGTTCAGACGGCAAGCACCATGTCATATTAAAGAGCGTTAAACCGGGGCAGCAGATGTCTCGGGTGAAATACTGATAAACAAACAAAACTCTTATTACGAATGAGCAGATACAAAAGAAAAAAACAAAAACACTTCGATACATTGGATACATTGGATACACAGCGCCATATTACCTTTTCAGATTCAGCTATGCCCATGAACCGTACTCTGCTCACTGCATAGTATGGCGCACACACACAGTACTTCACTGACACACAGCCATTCTAGGAAAAGCCAAAGGCTCACGTTAGTATTTCTAAGGCATATTGTTCAAGTAAAAGACACTGAGGAAACGAGTTCCTCAGGTAGAACCCAAACACTACTGCTAGCTACACGTTAGTGGTTCCTTCGTGGTAGGTCCTAACAACCAACTCCTACTGTAAAAGAACCAAGATACTTTTCCTACTTTGAATAATGACTCAAAGGAAAGGCCACATATAGGAAAATATCCACTTACCTTACAGCTGAACTCGCAAACACAGCTACCCCAGCATGCTAGCTTAGCCACCATGAACCCTCCGGTCTAAGGACCCCAAGTGCCTATATCTACGCCGCCCAGGTATCCCTACCCAATGCCTGACCTAAATTACCCTCACCGTGTCTAAGTTACAACCTCATACTAACACTGATATGTCCAACAGGTAGAGGGAAAGCAAAAGAAAAGAGTGCCAGGCAAAGGACTGAAGAGAAGAAAGTAAAGAAGGCAGCAATAAGTTCCCAGGCTACAATCCACCCCCCTCCAAATGGATCGGCGGCCCGCCGAGGAGGATCCCCTCTCAGGTCCTGACTTCTTCCCCGTCCACGAATGGGCGTCCGTCCTCATTTCAGATGGCCACTGTTCTAGGGAGTTGGTAAGGGTTGGAATGTTGACCTGCTGTGGACCTTCCTGAACGTCGTAGTGGCACCTCTCCAGTCGCCATATCCTCCGCCCCTGGCGAGTGAGCCCTGGGTGGCAACCTGTGGTTCCTCTTCTGTATACAGAATTACGACATCTGCATGATCCTCCCCTTCCGCCACTGGAGGTACGTTCGTTGGCCCCTTTCAGGCAGGTGGGGGAGCGGTCCCTTTATGATCTTGCCGTAAACCCTCAGGAACGGCCCGCATCTCTGATCGATGAACTTGCCGGACTGGCCCTTCTCCAACCATTGGAGCCACCGTGTATACAGCTGCTGCTCCAGAGGGGCCTCTGAGTACCTGAAAGATGCAGGGGTTCCAGTAATCTTGGATCTTATGCCGCCCCTGGACATGATTACGTAAGTAGACAAGTTGCCCGTCAGCAAAACCAGCATCATTAACTTGACTATTATGGTGCTGGTTCCGTCTCAAAGCCATGTTTTGGGATCGTTCCTGGACATGTTCCCAGGTCATCCTCACACACTCGTGATGTCTCTGGACCCACTCCTCCATGGTCTCTACAGTGGGGGTCACTTCCTCTGCCCGCAGCAAGAAGTCGATAGGTAGTCTCGGGTGATGACCAAACATAAGGTAATAAGGGGTATGCCCCGTAGTCTGATGGGGAGTGGTATTATAAGCAAATGTCAGCTGTGGCAGGTGATGTGGCCAACGACGCTTCTTAGGTGCAGGCAGGGTGCGTAACAGGTCATGTAATGTGCGATTGAATCGCTCGCATTGTCCATTCCTTTGCGGATGGTATGGTGTTGTCCGACTTTTCTGGATGCCATACATTTGACACAACTGTTGGACTAACAAGCTCTCAAAATTCCGCCCCTGGTCAGAGTGGATACGAGCTGGGGGCCCGAACCGATAGAACCAATGCTGTACCAATGCTTGCGCCACAGTGGATGCCCTCTGGTCCCTAGTCGGAATGGCTTGGGAATACTTCGTGAAGATGTCGGTGAAGATCAAGACGTTCTCTCTCCCATCGCTGGCCGGCTCCAAGACAGAGAAATCAATGGCAAGGATTTCATTTGGTTGAGTGGCCTGCAGTGTGCCCCAGTAGGCTCGCACTTTCGGTTGAACTGCTTTCCCCAGCACACATCGTTGGCATACCTGGCCAGAAACATCGGCTTCGGAGCAACTGCAGGGTCCTCTCTGTGCCCTGGTGGCCCTGTTCATCATGAACACTGCGCAAGACTTCCCTCTGCAGATCCTGCGGAAGGAGCAGTTGATGGACTTCGGGGCCTCCCCCCGGTGGGCGGACCAAACGATATAGCACCCCCTCTCGTAGGACCAAACGACCCCACTGTCGAAGCAGCCCCTTGCTATGGCTGGAAAGGGCTCTACGCCCCACCACGTCTGGATATCTGCCTTCCTGATAGTGTTTGTACACCGGCCCCATGACGGAGTCATCTTGCTGCAAGAGTTTCAGGTCTTGAGGTGTACGCCCAGGCAGGGCTACCATTTCAGCACACCGACCCTCTCCAGCCAGTGCCTGGACACCACCAGCTAATGGCCCAAGGACTGGAACCTCAGTCCCAAGGGTGAACCGCTCTAAATATTGCCGGGACAGGGCGTCCGCATTTTGATTACTCTTTCCAGGGCGGTACTTGATGGTGAAGTTAAATGATGCCAACTGGGAGGCCCATCGCTGTTCAGTAGCACCCAATTTAGCCGTTTGAAGGTGGCTGAGGGGGTTGTTGTCTGTCAAGATAGTGAAGTGATTGCCCAGTAAGTACTCTCGAAACATCATTTACAGCCCATTTAACGGCAAGCAACTCTAGCTTCATGGTCTCCGCTGGTCTAAGACCACGGCTAGCGAACGCCACTGGGCGGACTTTCGCCTCATGCTCTTGGGACAAAACTGCGCCAAGCCCTCCGTGGCTGGCATATACCTCAAGAATAAAGGGCTTCTTGAAGTCGGCGTAGGTCAAGACTGGAGCGGTGGTTAACTTCTGCTTTAGAGACTGGAACGCTTGCTCACACTCGTCATCCCATGCTGATGCAAGGGGGACTGGGGGAGTCTTGCCCTTCCTCCGTGGTCCGCTGAGTGCCCCGACCAGCTGATGCAGTGGGGCCGCAAGCTTCGAAAATCCCCTCACGAACCATCTGTAATAGCTTGCAAAGCCGAGAAAGGACCGCAGCTCTGCCAGATGTCCAGGCCGTCTCCATTCCTTTACTACCTCAATTTTGACAGGGTCCGTTGACACCCCCTCTGCCGACACCACATGCCCCAGGTAGCTGACTTGAGGTTGAAAAAAACGGCACTTGGATAGTTTGACCTTCAAGCCTTCCCTCTGCAGACGAGCGAACACTTCCCCTAATCTCTCCAAGTGTTGCTCAACAGTGGCAGAAAAGACAATCACATCATCTAAAAACAATAAGACGGACTGATAGCGACAATCCCCAAACATTCTTTCCATCAAACGCTGGAAAGTGCCTGGGGCATTGCAGAGTCCAAATGGCATACGATTAAACTCAAATAAGCCAAATGGCGTACAGAACGCTGTCTTGTGTTTGTCTGTTTCTGCCACCGGAACCTGATTGTAGCCACTTGCGAGATCTAGGGTGGAAAACCATCTTGCTCCAGACAGTGCATCGAGGGATTCTTCTATCCGGGGGAGAGGATACGCATCACGCCGTGTCTTGGCATTGAGCTGTCTATAATCCACACAAAGGCGGAGACTCCCATCCTTTTTGGTAACTAAGACGATAGGGGATGAGTAGGGGCTGCTACTCTCGCGTATCACTTGACTTTCAAACAGCTGCTGAATATGGGCCTTCACAGTCTCATATTGGGAGGATGGAATTCTCCTGTAAGGCTGACGGACAGGAACATTATCCAGCAGTGGGATTTCATGAGTGATCAATGATGTGCAGCCCAAGTCTCCATCGCCTTGGGAAAAGATACCATTATACTGAGCAAAAAGGGCTTGGGCCTGGAAGCTTGCTGTTTAGACAACCCATGCAGGTCGGTGAGCACAGTTTCAGTAATGCCCTGACACGCTGCCCTCTCTTGGGTGGAGATGTAAGCCTGACATTTCTCCTGTGACACGTCAACAGAGATGGAAGTAGAGGCCCTTGCTGCGGACACGGTGACCACCTGGCAGTGTTGTGGAAGTTCACACTTTTTTTGAACTGTTCATGTTCATAGTTCACAGCTTAAATTCTGAACTAGTTCAAAGTTCAGTTCATTTCACATATGTTCAAGGTGAACTGTTCATGTTCATAGTTCACAGTTTTAATTTTGAACTAGTTCAAAGTTCAGTTCCTTTTTCCTTTTAGGCGGGATATTAAAATAGTTTTTTTTCTCAGACTGACCTAAAATCACTATGCAACCCTCTAGCTCTGTTCACTGTATATATTGTATATATTATATACATTGTACATATATGAAGAAGGACAAAAATAATTTTGATTATGGTTTATTCAGTGACTCAACCACTGCGTCACACATGACTTCACACAAATGCTTTCAGATTCAACTAATGGTAGCTTCTAAAAAAGGACATGTAAATACCTCTAAACTTCCTTATAAATGTAAAAAGTATCACCTAAGCGTAAATGTAATGTAACAGCATTGTGCAAATGATTGATCACACAGAGAGATGCATGCTCTCGTTCAAGGTCTTTTTTACTCTCAAAATTCAAAACAGAAAAACATCCGACCTTATTCTTCAGTAAACAAATGTGTTTACTTTGCACACAATGATGAAATTTCTAAAATGATTTGACACTGAACTCAAAATCCAGAAACAGTATGAATACGTTTTAACCGTGAAATTGTAACAGAACGATGGAAGAAATGTATAAAGGATACCGTTCCACATATCTTATTCAACAAATGGTTCAAAGGCCCCCCAACACACACACTGGAGTAAGTAAGACACAGTCCACAGGGTATGCCTAGTTAGGTCCAAAGAGTTTTTTGTTGACATTTAACAGTAACTGCTTTTCAAAGTTGGCATCTCCCAATCTGTTTCTTCTGGGCCTAAATATCTGGCCACCAGAGCTAAAGAGCCTCTCCACTGGGGCACTTGATGGAATTGCTGTGTTGTATTTGATGAAGAGCTTTTTCAGTTTGGGTAGGGCCGTGTACTCAGTAAAGCCATCAGTGGTTGGGGCATCCAAGTACATGTCCACCTCAGACTTAGTGACTGTTGCTGGGCTTCGACTGAACTTGAAAAAGGATGATGCACTGCTTTTCCTCTCATCAGAGGTCTGGGCGTGTTCAGACTCAGTAGCCACATTCACAGACTGCAACTCTTGCTTCAACATTATTCGGTATTGCAACTGCTGAATGCCATCCTCCACCCAGTCTAACTTGAACACTGGCAGTAGTATAGCTGCCAGTATGTTTTCTTTTTCATCAAGCATGCCACCCAGTCGTTTGGAGATTGACTGCAACATGTTTTGGATGAGGGGACGGCATGCAGTCAGACCTTGTGTAGCTGTGGGCTTCCAACTGTCATCCAACAGACCATTCAGATCATTTTTCAGTTGCCCGATGGTAGGAACCAGGTACCCAACAAATGTGTTTTTTTCCCCCTGAAGAATGTTCAGCGCAGATGCTAAGGGTTGCATCACACTCACAAACTTGTGGCTGAAGTCGATTTCTTCTGGGCTGAAACGACGAAGGCCAAACTCATCGCAGATGGTGTGCAGAAGAAGTCTGTCATACTCCAGCGTAGGATCACTTGGCACTGAGAGATTGCTGGCCTGGGGAGTCAAGGTGGCTATGTGAGCCAGACGCTGCATGGAGAGGAACAAAGAGTTCCAACGTGTGTCATTTGGAGTGACAAAGCCAATCTTAAGCTTTTCTTCAACAAAATCTGAGGCTTTCGAACTTCGTTTTACTCTGTTCCACAGAGCACATGCCTTAGAAAACACAGGCCTCGCTAATGTGTTGTACTGTCGGTCAGTTACATGTTCCGTATCTGCAGCAACTAGATTTAAGGTGTGGGCCGTGCACCTTCTGTGAGGGGGTAGGCAGGCATTGTCAGTCACTGTGCACACAATTTTGTTCTGAATTTTAAATTCTTTGTACACATCTGCCAGCACTTTTGCCAGTACATCATATGTGTGTGATCCTTTGACACGCCGGCATGCAAGGGCTGCTGATCTCCTGAGTGATATATCATTTTTGTCAAGCCAATGAACTGTGATACCCATGAATCCCTTGTTGACAGCTGACCAGCAATCAGCTGTTGTGCATACAAAGTCATGATCAGCAAGTTCAGCTTTCAATTTATTGATAACCTCATTAAATTCGTTGTTCAGCAGTCCCTGCACTTGCCTTCTTGAAGGTACATGTCTGTTTGGTTGCAAGCCAGTCACTAGTCTGATAAATGAGGGTTTCTCAACTTTGCTTAGAGGTTGTAAATCTTCCACGATGTAGTCAATAATCAGTTTATCTACCTGCTGCTGGGAGACCGTTGCACTCTTGAAGGCTACAGGCAGTGTGACTTGCATTTTGGCATGTTGACAGGGGACTTTCTTGCCCTTTCCATTCTGATCCTCGATGACTTGCACATATGCTTTGATACTGGATGGATGCTTCAACTCTATGTGTCGTTTCAAATTTGAGAACGAGGTCGTTGATGTTCTAATTTGTTTTTTCAGCGCAGACGGACAGAGCTTACACAGAAAGGTGAGGTTTTTACCGTCCGAGTCTTTGTGTGAAATGGTAAAGAACTGCTGTAAATAACCATGGGAAGAGTCCGTCTCCGTGTTCTCCGTGTTACTACTTTCACGTGAGCTTTCACTGGCCATTTCAAGTTGGTGCGGGCTCTCTCACGCTGATCTGGCATCCTGTGTTGCTAGGACAGCGGGTTTCGCCTACTCGGCTCTGCTGTGTGAACAACATGGGTAACGTAGTATCAAAGAGTAAAGAGTGTGTGTTGCCACACTATCTCCATGTGACAACACACTACGTTACCCATGATGCATTTGCACACAGACGCGGCAGAGCCGGTCTCTGGCGAAGTAATCGGGAAGTAGAATGTAACAAATATCTTGCGAGTATGAGTAGACGTTCATATTTTATTCATCCTCACGTTCGTCATTCATGTCTTTAAAAAATGAGCAAATTCACGTTCAAGTTCTTAATTTACAAATGTGTTGCGTTCAGTTCAAAGTTCACAGAAAAATGAGCGTGTTCAGTGAACGCGTTCTTTCGAACGCGTTCATGCACATCACTGCCACCTGGACAGTGCCAATCGTGCTACGGGGAGCCAGCCATGTCCCAGAAGTCCCTACGTTGACCACCGGGGCGTACAGAAGCCCCTTTTTGGCAGATACGCCTGCTAAGAGTTACATCCCCAGGGTCTTTAACAATCAACACCCCCCGCCCCGGAATACACTGCCCAAACACTACCACATCCAGCTCGATATACCCAACATATGGAATCTCTATCCCATTTGCGGCTTTAAGCCCTAACCAATTACACTCTCTCTTCTTCAGATGTTGTAAATGTTCTTGAAAGAAGCTCTCTGTGATGGTTGTCACCATGGACCCAGTGTCAATCAAGCAGGGGACTTGGATGCCACCCATAGAGACACACAATACTGGACAATTACGCACTAATTTATCAAGGCAGTGCAAAGAGCCAGGGCTATCCCCTCCCACTGTGTGGCTCTGCACACTGGGGGTTAACAGTTTTCCGGCTGGGTGGTAGGGCGGTCAGGGACCGATGGCTGGGACGGGGGATCAGTGGAGGGCTGCAATGGGGCTGGCCCTCTGTTACGAGACACAGGAGCGTTGCGACAAAAACGAGCGATGTGTCCGGGTTGCTCGCATCTAAGGCATATGGGCCGGCCATCTGGGGCCCGTTTAAAGCGTCCACCCCGGTACAACTGAGGGGCTTGGGGTGCACCACTCGACTGCCCAAAATGTCTAGTCAAAATATCCAATTGGGCTTGCTGTTTAAGAACAAGCTCTTTGAGCTCTGAGAACTCTGCTGATTGGGCAGCCGAAGCAGCACACTGACCAGCTACATGAACTTCATTATTTTTACCTGGGACACGGTTGCTCCGGTCACGATTCGCCTGACCCTCTTCCACCCAGCGAATAGCTTCTTTTCTTACATCTAGGAGCGTCAGTGAATTGTTTGCCCGCACCACCCGCTTGTGTTCCCTGCGTAACATAGGGTCACAGACATTTTCACAAAACTGGTCTCTCAGTACAAGGTCAGGTTTACTAATGGCGTCTTCTTTTGACAGCTTAACACGATCAATCAGTTCCATTAATGCATGAGAAAACGCAAATAAACTTTCATTTTCCCTCTGTTTTCTGTCAAAAAAACGCTGCTGCCAGAATACATAAGACCTGGAGCAACCATACACTTCTTTCAAAACATTGATCATAGCCTGAGGGTCTTCACGAACAATTGTAGGCCGATACTTCAGACATAAACCTTGATCTTATACAGCTCTGCGCCTCTTCAATCCACTCTTCAACCGCCAGGGACCCGGCTGATGTGGAGCCAGAAAACTTTGGGCACCGACGTTCTCGGGGCAGATACAGGACCTGCTCACGACGGGCAGTTTGACCACTAGGCCCACTAGCATTGTCCATAGTAGCCCTACTAGAAAGTCTCTGATTTTCTGCCTGCAGCTGCTCCACCCGTTCCTGCAGTCTCTGTAGCGCTGTCGCGGCTTCTTCAGCGTTGCTCATCTTGCTGCCAGCTGCTGTTCTCTCCACACACACACACCCACGCACTCAAACAAACAGGTGCTGCTTCACTTAAGCTAACAAAGAGACACTTGAAAAGAATCGTCCTGCCGACTGCGCCAGATTGTAGCGCCCCCTCCTGGCCACAGACTACGCCACCCCTTAATTCTATCACGAACATCACCAAGAATAAGGGGAACTCTTCTCAAAAGAATGGCTCAATCACCGGTTTTTTGGAAAGTACAAAAAATATAGTTTATTTGCTTATACTTTTAAATGTGTCACTTTTTTACTTATTAAAATTCATACACCCCAAGAAGGGTTAGCCGAACCAGCCAGGCCACAATAAATATACACGGGGAAACCTTGTTCAACACACGTGGAAATAAATACCATGTCTTAACATTGCACAAATACACACCATTAATATTGCACATACACTACACTTTGCACAGCAATCCGTCCCCTTGAGTTCTTCAGATGATCACACTTTAACTATACTACACACAAGTCATAGGCGTTGCAATAGCACATACTTCACTGCACTCGTGCGCTTCAGAAGGAACATCGGTTGCCCACAGCCTATCTACTAGTGGACCCACTAATTGGCTGACACCCAAGGAGGAGAGAGGACAAATAGACATAAAAACAAACAAAACGAAGAGAAAAAAAAAGAAATAACCTCTAGCCAGTGGCCCACACTCCACACTGTGCCACCCTGGTTTACGTCGGGCCACAGGCTAGAGGAATATACAAATACTCCCTACGTCAAACACAAAGCAGCACCTGTACACTCGTACTCACAATCACTCACACATTCTATCGTACAGAGAACAGCAACTGGCACCCGCACTGTTGCCGGGCCCTACAATGACACACATGAAAAACACAAAACGAAAGAACATAAACTTTCATCTGAGAACGAGTTGCTCCGGTTCAGGCTACGTAATACCTTAAAAATTCCAGATAGCCAGATGCCGCGTAGAGCTTAACATACCTTCTATTGTTCAGACGGCAAGCACCATGTCATATTAAAGAGCGTTAAACCGGGGCAGCAGATGTCTCGGGTGAAATACTGATAAACAAACAAAACTCTTATTACGAATGAGCAGATACAAAAGAAAAAAACAAAAACACTTCGATACATTGGATACACAGCGCCATATTACCTTTTCAGATTCAGCTATGCCCATGAACCGTACTCTGCTCACTGCATAGTATGGTGCACACACACAGTACTTCACTGACACACAGCCATTCTAGGAAAAGCCAAAGGCTCACGTTAGTATTTCTAAGGCATATTGTTCAAGTGAAAGACACTGAGGAAATGAGTTCACGTACCTGCCAGTAGAACCCAAACACTACTGCTAGCTACACGTTAGTGGTTCCTTCGTGGAAGGTCCTAACAACCAACTCCTACTGTAAAAGAACCAAGACACTTGTTTTACTACTTTGAATAATCATGACTCAAAGGAAAGGCCACATATAGGAAAATATCCACATACCTTACAGCTGCACTCGCAAACACATCTACCCCAGCATGCTAGCTTAGCCGCCATGAACCCTCCGGTCTAAGGACCCCAAGTGCCTATATCTACGCCGCCCAGGTATCCCTACCCAATGCCTGACCTAAATTACCCTCACCGTGTCTAAGTTACAACCTCATACTAACACTGATATGTCCAACAGGTAGAGGGAAAGCAAAAGAAAAGAGTGCCAGGCAAAGGACTGAAGAGAAGAAAGTAAAGAAGGCAGCAATAAGTTCCCAGGCTACAAGGTGAAGATCAACCCAGTGATTAGCGGGGAATGAGGAAATGAGAGAGCGTGATTGAATGTCAATGCATAGTATGGCGCACACACACAGTACTTCACTGACACACAGCCATTCTAGGAAAAGCCAAAGGCTCACGTTAGTATTTCTAAGGCATATTGTTCAAGTGAAAGACACTGAGGAAACGAGTTCACGTACCTGCCAGTAGAACCCAAACACTACTGCTAGCTACACGTTAGTGGTTCCTTCGTGGAAGGTCCTAACAACCAACTCCTACTGTAAAAGAACCAAGACACTTGTTTTACTACTTTGAATAATCATGACTCAAAGGAAAGGCCACATATAGGAAAATATCCACATACCTTACAGCTGCACTCGCAAACACAGCTACCCCAGCAATAAGTTCCCAGGCTACAAGGTGAAGATCAACCCAGTGATTAGCGGGGAATGAGGAAATGAGAGAGCGTGACTGAATGTCAATGCATAGTATGGCGCACACACACAGTGCTTCACTGACACACAGCCATTCTAGGAAAAGCCAAAGGCTCACGTTAGTATTTCTAAGGCATATTGTTCAGAGAAAGACAGGTCAGGGTGGTGACACAAAATCTGAATTTGACAAGTCCATTCCTCACTGTTAGCTTCAGAACATAGTGCAACGGTTTTTAACCATGGAGAAGATCACAGACTACCTTTGTAAATACAAGGACTATGTTTTTGCCATTGGAGTCACAACACCAGTATACATAGATTCACTTCAAAACTTTGAGATTCGGGACAGTGATGTGTTTCTTGTCACCTACCCCAAGTCAGGTGAGAAAGGAAATGTGGCACAAGCCCAAGGAAGCATGATTACTTTCAGATCTTATGTGTTAAGCTGTATTTTCCCATACCAGTACTCATAATGTGATAATGAACTCTCTCACTCTCTCTCTCTCCCACACACACACACACACTCTTAAACACATACACAGGCACAGTATGGGCACAACAAATTGTGACATTGATCTACGAGTCTGACTTTAAGGACACCAACCTTTATCCCAACAACTTGGAAAGAACGCCATGGCTGGGGTATCGTGAGGGCCGTCCAGATTACTCACTGCGACCCTCCCCGCGGCTCTTTGCCTCTCACCTTACCCTGGTCTTGATGCCTCCTGGCCTGAAGGACAAGAAGGCGAAGGCGAGGCAAAAAAAAATATCCTCTTGAACTGTTGAGGCTTCCATTTTTTCAAGGATGTGAATGTCTGTTAGTTGACTGAAGTGATGGTAGAGTTCTTTCTGGGTGAAAAGATATGGCCAGTCACTTCTTAGCTGAGCAATTGATGGTGGTGGGTTTGTGTTGATGGATTTACGTTGCAGGTAGTATGTGCTCTGCATGAGCTGGCTGACACATCCTCTCTCAACTCCCACTGGACCCTCTCTGGAAAGTAGTTCCTGTAATTGTTTCTGCTTTTCTTTCAGGCTGGCTTCAGATTCCCCTGTAGGACAGTCAGGCTGCCACTGAACACACACATACTGGTCTGAGGGTGCTTTGGTGGCAGCAGGTGAGGTTGGAGGTCGTTTGTCTCTCCTGCGGCATGCTGTCACATTGTCCCTATTTAAGTGTTCAATGCGTGTTTTTAGCTGATTCACAAGAGAGGCATAACCACTCCCAATTCTTGTTCCTCCCCAGAGTGGCCCTCTGAACCCAGGCGGTCCCAGAGGGCCACTCTGTGGAGGCCACCAGAAAGGTTGCTGCGGTGAGGACTGCTACGGAGAGTTGGAGCAGAGTCGGGTGAGAAGGAACAAGGACCCTATGGGAGCGGCTCCAGAGTTTGCCGTGGTATTGTGGAACAACTGAGAGGGGAAACGTCTACTCCTCCAGCACGACTGGTGTGCAAAGCGTGCTGTGGGCAGACCTAACTACACTCTTGTGACTGTGCTGGGCGCTGTGGAGATTGGAGGGGTGAAATCGTTCACCCCTCATTAAGATAAGTGGCGTTCCTTCCTTGCAACTATTCTGCTGTCTGCTGGTTATATCAGTACTGTGTGTACCTCTCAAACCCCGTTTCTTTCTGGCATTCTCTCTCTGCATTTGCACCGCTGTGACGCTCCTGACGTATCCTGTGCTGTGCGGCTTATTCAGCGTTACGCTGCTCTTCTGGCCTGGAACGGCTGTAGACTTTCCGCGGTGACGCTCCGGACATACCCTTTGCTGTGTGGACTATTTAGCGCGACGCTGCTCCTCTGGTCTGGAACAGCTGTGGATCTTCCGCTGTGGCTAGCTTGTTACTTGCGGGACGGAAACGGAGGGGGGTGCACTCGCCTGGCTCTCCATAAGCTCGCAGTGGACGGCTATTGTGCAGGCTACCCCTGGAATCCAACTTTTACAAGCTGTTGTGCCACGGGTCTGCTCTGCATTCTGGACTAAGGGGGGGGGGGGCAATTGGACTGGACTGGCTTGTCATGGACTTATGGACTTCTCTTTTTTTTATTTTATTAGGTCTATTTAATAAAGTGTGTTTTATAATTGTAATCGTGCTCTCTGGTGATTGATTGGTCTAGTTTGCTCTCTGGTGGCAGGAGAACAGAGCAGGGTCGTGGGCAGGCAGCAGGTCAGAGAGCCGGGGCTGGAGAGCTGAGCAGAATCGTGGGCAAATGGCAGGTCGGAGAGCCGGGGCTGGGAGAGAGAGCGTAGGAACACAACAGAGCAGGCAGGAATCTGAGTCGGTAGGCAAAAGGCAGGTCAGGTTTACCGGAGCAGAGGAGCAGAAGATCTCAGACAGATCCAGGTTCAGCACAAGAGTCAGAAGGGGTAGCCAACAAGCAGGAGAGTCACACGAAGCACTTTGCAGCATTGCAGACGATCTGACAAGGAGAGACAGAAACTACTGTGGTAGAAATACACAGAGGTAATTGGCAGCAAACACAGAACAGTTGTGGTAGCTGGCAGAGTGAGAGTCAATGGGCGTGGCAGGTGATTGAGAGCAGGTGTAGTAGAAAACTACCCCAGACAGGCAAGACAGCGAGCAAGCCCATGACAGATTAGTCCCTAAAACACAATGAAACAGATAAATGAATACCATCAGTCCTCCATGCATTCAGGAGTTTGCGAGAATCAATGGGTCGGAGGTGTTCGCAGAGATCTTCCTCCTTAACGTACTGTAAATCTGATGTGTGTTCCACACCAATAGTATTTAGTTTGATCAGAAGCAAGGATAGCATCTCCCCTGCCAAAGCTGGCAATACCTGCAGGATCGCTTCCTTTATCTCCTCACCCATGGCTCTATAAAGAAGAGAAAGAGTGGTGCAGGATTAGTTTTGACAAACCATTAACTCTGTACTCTGGAAGGGGGTAATAATCAAGAAGTTCTTCGTGCCTAAGACAAACAAATTGAGAGTACTGCTTTAAATCATGCATTAGACACCCATATGCAGAACTGCCCGATGTCTCTTCAGAACAAGATAAACTTGTAATGCATTTTGAATCAGTACAAGTTTGATTTCCCCAACAAGCAACACATCCTCTTCCATTCCGAGCACTACATACAGTCCCTTTCTGTACTTTGTGCCTTTGACAGTCACGTCATTGGTCACAAAGGTGGTGTTGGGAGAAAAGGTGAATTGAAAAACTGCATTTTGAATTTCTGTGTTATAGTCATTACAGTGAAATTCAGCCCCTCTGTGAATGTTAATCAGAGGAGGAAACAAGCTGCCTGATGCCTCTCTGATAAGGTTGCACACAAGTTTTTAAAATTGTGCAACTTTCGAGCACACTGCTTAAAGTAGGTGTGTTTGCTTTCAAACCTCAGAGTCCAAAGTCGAATTAAAGGCCCAAACTTCAAGATGAGCTCAGGGTAATGGCACAGGTAGTGATGTTTCGGTCTCAAAGAATGTTCTGGAAAGGCTTCTGTCCTGAAAGAAATGTATTCATCAATTAGAACACGCAGATATGCCACTTGATCTGCAGTTATAGTAGGAGCACAGATGTATGCAACAATTTGTCTAAGTAGCAGAACCAGCTGCCAAACTGCACTATGAGCTGGATTTTGTATTCTGTCCCCAACTAGCAGTGGTATCATTCTCAAAAGGCACCAGTTTTGGACAGCATGTCCAGACAGCTTTTCGCTGCCTGGGTGAATATCAGGTGGTTTGTCATGAGCATCATTACCAAGAAACTGAAACTGTCTGATTGATGTGTTCAACTCCAAATGTGTAAAATGTTTTTCCTGGAACACCAAGTGATTAATTGACAAAGCCAAATCAAAGGACACAACACCCTCAAACAGGTCATGTCCAAGGCAGGGTGGCAAACCAGGCTGACACACGTGATAATACTGAAGCTGATTGAAAATGGAATCATATTTGATTCCCCTCTCACTGCTCTTGACAGCTGTCTCTGTCAGTCTTTGCAAGCTTTGCACAGTTTCTCGGTAATTTTCAACCGTTCTTGTGGCCTCAGTTGACAAAGGATCCACTTGAAATGCAGCTCTGTTTATGTCACAGAATCGGCAGAAATGCTCACTTTTACTAAAATTTTCCACAAAGCCACCAATGTTGTGAGAGCCCAGATTATCTCCAGCTATTGCACAGAGACCTCCTCTAAAAATACTACAATCTGTCATGACAATGCCATTGTCTTCCAGATTTTTCAGGTCCCTGATCAATGGACCAAAGACCAACTCATGTCCAAATCTTTTAAAGTCTTGCTCTTTGCACAACAACACAAGCTGCATATGATCTATATTAGATCTGTACCATGGTGATATATTACCTAGGGTAAGGTACACAGCAAGCACTTTGTGTTTTTTTTTCCCTGATCCTAATGGATTGACCACCTCATAAGGAATCCTGATAGAGTATCAAGGCCAAAGGAGACCTAAAAGGAGACCAAAAAATGTTTTTCAACATAACCTCTCCATCCCAAATGTCCTCAATGACATCAATGTTAGCCTCCTGATGGCGCACATCTTTGTATTGTTGCTTAAATGACTCACTATGCAATAAGACAAGTAATGTTTCTTGAATTGGCACATATTGTGCAAAGGACTCTTTTCCTGATTCATTTAAACCTAGAAATACTGGCAACGGTTCAACGTATTTAAAACTGTTTTTAAAGATAGTCTTACGACGCTGATCTGTTCTCAAAAGGATGTTACAGTCCTTAAGCAGACCTTCTTTTTCAAGTTAGGTGTAAATAAATATGTAGGCTAACCTGTTTTATTAGTTTTTCCTGAAATGTAGGCCAGAATGTTTCAGTTTCAACACCTAGAGCATAGAGCAGAATTTCTATGGCACTGAGGAAGGGAAACAGCTTAAACACCATGGCACCAAGTCAGAGTTTACAAGCTACAAAAGCTTAACGAATTATGCAAATAAGTTCCAACGTTGGACTGTTATGTCTTAAAATTTACACCACCGCAACAAAGGTGTAAGCCCCATTGTAAGTCATATATTAACATTTAAGTATTAATTTTAATTATCTCTAATTTAAAGGGGAAATGTTTAAATTGACTCTGCATAAACTGAAATAAAGAATTAAATAAAGAGTTGCATTTGTGCCCATTTGAAAAGTGCTGTGTTTGAACCCTGTTTGTAGTCACTGGAAACCATAAGGCCTACTATGGTACTAACCAAATAGGCCTACTAAACATCTACCTACCATTAGCACGCAGATGTCACAGATTTTCATGGTGTGAGTTGCCATATCAAATAGAGAAAATTGATAGTGTAACATACCTGTTAACCTGCAAAAGAGCTTGTTTTTGCACAAACCATATATATATATATATAAAATAAAAAAAAAATAGTCTAGTTATGGGCAAGTATAGATATGACATTTGTGCTCTTATTGATTAACAAAATGCCACATATCTTTATCAAGCATAGCAGTATTTAATGCAATGCAAACTCCAAAACTGAATACAGGCAAGCTCACAAAATATATATGATGATTTACATCATAAGAATATGAGCCTTTTAATTTATGTTATGGACTTGAATGGACAAGCCTTTATGGGAGATTACAGTTTTCCTAAATATTCTGTGGAGTTTATAGAGAAACATCGAAATCAATAGCTTTACACCAAGCAGGACACCTGAGTAAAAAATGTTAAAAAACACAGAAAAAATTTTTTGTAAAAGAAGTTGTTTATGATTGGAGTTATTTTGGGAAAACTTGCATCACAGATGTGACATATTTGCATTAGAGATGTGACATGTCTGACATGTTTGGTAATTTGATGCCTGAGTGGGCATGTAGCTTTCTGAGAGGAAGGATCTGTTGCTCCCACGTAGGTTGCAAGAAACCTGGGTGTCTTGATTGATGACCAGCTGACCTTTGCTTAAAGCCCTATGCTACCCCGCGCAGGTGGTAGAGGTGCCGTTCGGCAACTGGAGGGTTGCAGGTTCCAATGTGCACATGCTTCCAATGTGTAGGCCTACGTAGTGTTCAGCATATAACTGATATGAGAATACACAGTTTTTTGGTCCGGTGTCAAACCACACTTTCTCCTTGAAAGTGTGTAAAAAAAAAATAATTTAGCCAATATTTTGCAGATTTTCTTGGGGTAGAGCCCCCCAAACACCCAGTTAAACTTTTCATTGCATCTCTACTTTCAAACTAATTACGTCGATGCTATATGCCTAATTACTTTATTGTTTGGTAGGGGCCAAAGTTTTAGCCAATGACTATCGCCTGTCTCCACCATGTGACCTTCTATCTGCCAGCTATGGGTCAATTTCCTGATAAGCGCTCTGTAATGGCAACAGACAGAACCTACTGTGATCAACAATAGCTCTGATAAGCAATACGGAGCTGCACAGACAGATCCAGTCATGGTCATCAACAATCACTCTGTATCTAAACATCAACCATCTACGTCAGATGGTCATGGCAACATGGAAACATGTACGTCAGGCTTCCCAGGACCCCAGCCATCAAATGAAGATTATGAGAATATGGCACCAGATAGCAACGGAACACTGCAGACAACCACAGCACCCATTTTGACTGCTGACAAGCCATCAAATGAGCAGGAACATGTGAACATCGCACAGAATCATTCCAAAAATGATTCACTAATATCTATAATATGTATTTGTAATAAAATTTACTAGCCTGCAAACTCCATGTTTTAGACAGATAAATACTTTTCCTGTAGGAAATTCTAGAAATGAATGCCCATTATGGATTTTTTCTCCCATCTACTACAACAGGCAAAAAGCGCAAGGCACCACCACCTCCTCTGTTCACTGGATCTATTAACCAAACACATGACACTGCTTATATAATATAATCATTCAAAATACAAGAAGGTAAAAGGCTCAGGACCCCCTTCAGAAAAGTTATTTTTGACCTTATCCATCATTTTTGCCATTAGACTAGGCCGCACAGTTTTATCCAGATAAGAGTCGATTAGGTCATTCTCTCTTACCAGGAGATGCCACACCCATGTTTCTAATGCCTTCCAAACCAGAGTTTCAAGGCACCCAATGTTTCAGTGTCTCGTGAATCGCTGACAAAGGATGACAACAGCTCTCTGCTGACTCATCCTTTGAATCACAGCTTGTACAACTTTGCCCCTATGAGTCATACATACACATGTTCACTGTATACATGTTCACTGTCTGAATTCAGTCTGAAAAGTTTATTTCAAGTATGTGTGAGTTTGAGTGTGTATGCATTGACTGTTGTTTATTTGTTTGTGGGAATGGTTTTGTAATCAAACGCCTCTGAGAGTGTGTGTGTATATGTGTGTACAAGAGAGAGTACATGTGTGTGTTTTCTATGTGTTTCATGCATATGTTTGTATGAATATTTGTAGGTGTGAGAGGTCCCCTTTCTACGAAAGCGGCCCCCCAAGACCAAAAGCTACTACACGTTAAAATGCAAGTGGATCTACTTGCCCAAGTTTCACATGGCCCAGTGTTTTGGTGTCCTGGGGACAGATGACCAAAAATGTCTGAAAAAAGTGCCGTTTATAACTATAATAAAATGTTTTTCTGATTGAAATGATACAGCTTTATTTATATTTATATCACAAGATACAATTGAAATTGACTAGTTGGGAGAGAGAGACAACACTGGTACTTTGTTGCATCCTTAACTGCAAGCCATAGCTTACTGGATCATACGTGGGTGCCACAGTTTGCAAGAAAAAGGGGATAAACTTAAGTTGCAGTTGTAGACTTTTGTAGGAATGTTTTGTTATTTCTTTGTGACAGTCATTTACAATTTCATAATAAAATGTCATTGTGGCTCTCCATTCATTTCCCAGATGAATTTAAGAGGCAGGTCCACCATTCTCTCCTGGTAAATGCTGTCAAACATCTCACTCTGGGCCACTGTGAAGCTGTTCTTCCAGTCACCAATGGTTCCTGCAAATTAATGTTTTAAATGCTGATACATTATTTCCCTTATAGGCATTTGCCTTAAAAATATCTCTGCATTCATCAAAGGTGATGCTTTTCTACCTTTACGCAGAAAGTGACTTTTTTCTCTGTTAAGAAGGTTGGCAGGCAAGAACTCATAGTTGGCTTTCGGGTCCTTCTTCATGTTCTTAAAGGTGGCTTTTTCGACTACTTTTTTGATGCCTGTCTCATCAAGGTCCTGTCCTAGGAAATGACAAATCTTCTGCACAGCTGAATGGAGGTCCTGCAAGTTTAGGGAGAAAGTATAATGCTGACATCCAGCATTATACTTAATGGAACATTAGATTTACCCTTTACATGTAACTACAATAGCAGGTAGCATGTAGTGCTAATGACAGGAGGCTTTACCTATGGCTCTTCAGGGAGGTTTCCTCCCTGCTCTACATGTGTCTCTTTTTCACTGTAATCAGTACGGTAGTGTGATTGAGTGCTGTCAGAGACCCACCATGATCATGTCTTCATACGTCAAAAACAAAATATTGTACTGCTCTCTCTGTGAGTACCAAACACGGACATGTTCGAACCAAGATGCAGCCCCAACTGGTGAAAAGAAAGATAAGGAGAGGGCTTTTTACATGAACCAATCTGTGTCAGATGTGAATAAAATATAACTATAATGATAGTTTTTAAAACATAGAAATAGACTATGTTTGTACTGTAAATAAACTATATAACATATTGGTGTGACTGTTGTTACTGGATAAATAATAGACTGTATTTAAACTCTGGTTAATTAATAGGTTAATACAAAATGGTGGCCACTCTACCTTGCCCTGAGAGGTACTGCTGAAGAAATTCATCAAAGCTCTTTGGGGTCTCCAAAGCAGCCCATGCATGACAGAAATGGTAATATGATAGCACATTATCCTTTGGGTTTCTCATGATATAAATAATCTGAAATAAGAAAACAAGTATACACATATCCATACATCCAGCCACACACACACACACACACACACACAGGTAAATATTTCTATTACCCTTTAGGAAGTTGTGGAACGGGTCAGAAGTAGCATGGGGGTGAGAACTGAGAAATGGAATCAAACCAAGCACGTCAGACAAGAAGCAGTAGGGTAACATTCCTTTAAAAAATGGGAGGAGTGATGGGGTGCATTTAAATGTTGGGATGCCCAGTGCAATCATGCACCTCAACTTGTCTATCTGAAGTTGTCACTGGGCAAGCAGTCTAAATGGAACCAATTTCAAACTATCTCTGTAAGTACAAAGACTATGTATTTGAAATTGGGATCACAACTGCTGACTACATTGATTCACTACAAAACTTTGAAATTCGGGACAGTGACATCTTCCTAGTAACCTACCCTAAGTCAGGTAAGTGTCAACATTGTTCCTAAATGTAGAGCTGTAGCTATCGATTATTTTTGTAAGATATTGATTGTTTCATTGATTAATTGAGTTTTTGGATAACAAATACCCTTCATGCAAATCATTAATGAGCAAAAGCAGAAACACGCTTGACGAGATAAAATTGCATCTTTCTGTTTCCTTAACAGCTTTGTTTCTCCTACTTTACCATTGGCTATCACAGTTTTTTCTGACAGTTTTTTCAACAGAAGTCTGTTTAACATATCTTAGAATTCCATATTTATCGACGCCATTCTACAGAGTGCTGCTTGAAATAATTTGAATGCTGTGCAATTAACCTACCTGTTTTTTTTTTTGTTTTGTTTTTTTTTGGTCAAAATTTTTTTTCTTTGCCCCCTCATTCCTGCTTGCAGCTTTATTTATTAAGCAATACTGTACAATAGAGAACAAAGCACACATCTGTAAGAAGGTGGAAGATGTATCAATGCATGTTAAATCACATCTAGAGCAGTGGCGTTTTCTCCTGGAGGCCAAGCGAGGCGTGGCCTCCTCATAAATATTCAATAAAGAAATATTCAGGAATTTAGATTAATAACGCACATTTTAGATTCCAAATTTGCCGTGTTAAACTTACTGTTGTCCTGTTTTTCTTTGATCGGAGTAGTGAGCAAAACAGCGCCCACGAGCACTACATTTATGGGCTATAGCCTGCGTTACGTTTCAGTGCTATCCTAGTTTATTCGCATTAACAGAGTATAACTGGTGAAATACTGCCATCTAGGCAGTATTACTGACATATATGGGTGTGACGTCATTCAGTAGCTTGCGATCTCTCTGGCCTCCTCTGTAAAATTGGCCACGCACCGCCACTGATCTAGAAAATATCGGCTTTCAGAAAATATGCAGTTTACTATCTTTAACCTCATGGGCCCGATGGACGCAAATTGCATCCAAATTCACAGCCATTCTTCTCTGTTGAATTACTCCGGAACTATACATCGTAGCGAGATGGAACTTATACCAAACGAAACAGCAGAACCAGGGCTTTCCAACTCGCTTACTTTTGTGCTCAAGCATCGGCGAGATATTAATGTTTAGAAATTTGAAAAAATCTGTCATATTAGCGCTCTGCGCAGCCATTACTCACGTTCAAATTACTCGCGAACCCGTGATCGCACAGACATGTCACGCATATCAAAAGAAAGTACAGAATCACAGCTTTCCAACGACACTAAACACTTATTTCTGCATTGAATTTATCATGTTAAAACAAGGGATCAAATGTTTGCCAAGTAATGCTTTGACAAAGTTCTGTCTCACTCAGGGTTATCAGTCAATGGATAATTCTCACCCATTCTTCTCTGTACATGCCCAAGATATGGGCTTAAAAGTAAAGGTAGTCAAATCACCCTGAATTTCTTCCAATAAATAAAAAAAAGGCTCTTATTTCCGTCAGGCACAGACTACATATTTATCAACATTGATAAGCCACTGAATATCCCACCATCATGGTTCTTATGTTGCCAGATTCCAGACAATCTCCTCTACTCAAATATGAAAGATATCCCTGCTGACAGCATGCTATGGACAGGTACTTGCAAAAATACAAGATTTTTTTTATACGCAACATGATTTTTTATTGGTTTATTATTATTTATAAAATCAGTGCAAATAGTAGCTCACAAAATGAAACCAGATCTGGATAGCCTAGACTGTTCTGAGAAAAACAAGATATAGCATGTATGTATGACCCTTAAAATGACCAAGATATGAGCTTAAAAGTAGAGGTAGTAAAAATACCCCAAAAATGGCTCAGGGCCCATTTAACCTGCTTTTTCATTAAGGCACACATGCAAACACACGCAACATTTTTTTTTACTTTAACATGAGTTAAGTTATGAGTTAAGAGTTAAAAGTTTTTTTATTTACGCATATATTGTTCTGCATTTATTTTACTGAAATAAAAAAAAACATGTTGCTAACTATACCTACGGTGGGTAGCAAAAAGCCAAAACAAAACGAGCTGAGCAATCACACTTGATACAACAAGCCAAATTACCGTTATTATATGGCGTCTTTGCTAAAGATGAAGAATAAAAGAGCAGTGGAGAATTGTTGTGTGCCCATATGTACAACCTGTAGTTCATCAAACAATCTCTAAGACAGTAGTTGGGATTGGTTCAGATTAAATACCTCAGCTGAGAATGATTTTGGTTCATTTTGAGTGAACACAACTGCAAGAGAACCCACACACTGACATACACATTCATCCCTTTTCAGGTACAGTATGGACTCAGCAAATCCTGACTTCAATCTTTGAATCAGATGATCAGAGTAGCAGCTCTGGTTCAAACAACATGGAGAAAATCCCTTGGATCGAGTACTGTGCCATGATGTATTGCCCTAACCACACTCTTCGACCATCTCCACGCCTCTTCACTTCCCACCTCACTCCAGCTCTGATACCACCAGGTCTGAAGGATAAAAAGGCAAAGGTGTGGTCCAGACAGGTCTCTGGTATGCTTAATCTGGTCCAATTTAAGGGGACAGATTACCACATCAATGTTTTTGCTATCTTTGTGTTGTAGATTGTTTATATCATGCGAAACCCAAAGGACAATGCGGTGTCATACTATCATTTCTGCCATGTCTGGGAAAAACTTGAAACTCCACAGAGCTTTGATGAGTTCTTGAGGCAATATCTAGCCGGTGAGGGTAAGTAATCTCTCAGTGAAACTATTTATTTTAAAATTTGGATGTGACACTCTGAACTTTTTTTGTATAGACAGTACAATTATTTGCTTGTTCTTTTACAGTGGAAGGTGCATCTTGGTTTAATCATGTCCGAGAGTGGTACACACAGAGACATCAGTACAACATCCTTTTCCTTACATATGAAGAGATGAAGTTGGTGAGAGTTATTTTAAAATATTTCATAGCATTGTGTTGATCTTATAAATGATAAGTGTGTACCAACCTGGACAGATGGAGTGACTGGAGCCTGTAGCGGATATATGTGGCCGAGAGGTTATTCTGCAAGAAATTAGATTTGGAAACAGAAAACTTTGCGAATACTGTTAAAAATTGTAAATTCCCTGAAAAGTGGAAGTGGCAAGAAGTTTAGAAATAAATAAGTCAGCAAACAGGTGAATGAATGTAAGGGTCTATGGGTGAAGTAGAACAATATTCTTGTGATGACTTGTGACAATAGTCTTCAGATGGACAGACAGTATAATATCTACCTCTGCCCATTTCAGGACTTAAAGTCTGCTATTCAGAAGATTTGCCACTTCCTGGAGAAAGACTTAGACGAAGTGACAATAGACAAGATTGTCAAAAAGGCCACGTTCAAGAATATGAAGAAAGACCCACAGGCAAATTATGAATTCCTGGCAGATGACTTGGTCAACAAACAAAATGGTGGCTTCCTGCGTAAAGGTTTGTTTTTTTAATACTATTTTGATGGCAAATTCATGCTCAGATATTTGACAGACAATTATCATTCCCCAAAAAGCAGATATATTGCATTTATAGGAAATTGGAAAATGTCTTATGCTTCAGTGCATTCAATTTGTACTTTAATTTTATTACCAACAAAAAATGAAACATGACATTGACCTCTCATGCACTCATAGTTTGTCTATTGTGGCTAAATCAAAACAAAAGAAAACAGTATAATTTCACATTAAGATTATTTGTAACCTCTTATTGTTTTGTTTTGATAAAAAATTGCAAACTTCAATTTGATATGTTTGTAGGCACTATTGGTGATTGGAAGAACACTTTCACGGTGGCCCAGAATGAGATGTTCAACCATGTGTACCAAGAGAGAATGGTGGACATGCCACTGAAGTTCATCTGGGAAATGAATGGACAGCCACAATAAGTGGGACAGATATTTTTCAGAAGTGAAGTGAAGTGTGTGTGTGTGTGTGTGTCTCTCTCTCTGTGTGTGTGTGACCATATGGTCATACACATGACATGAAAACAATAAAAGACCTGGCAGAAACCATGAGACAAATGAGTGAGTGAGTTAGGTAAAGTGAATGGACAAAAAGTAAAAGAATAAATTAAATAGAAAGGCATAAATATGGTAGCTGAACAAAACAGTAGGCATGACGTAAAACAATGATGGTTATGTGAAATAACAATATTTGTTATTTGTCCTGTGAAAGAGAGTGTTATCTGAGGTGAAGCATTGTTGAGATCAGTTGACCTTCATTGGAGCAGAGTAGCTTCACAGCTGGCATATGCAATTATGCACTTCCTTATAATAACCAATAGGGGACACTACTCAGCTACGTAGAATTAGTGGCACTCAATCCAGAGTCACTGGTGAATTTCTGGTTGCCAGGTGCTAAGGTGTTTAAAGTGAGAATGTTCTTTCTGAATTGAACCATTTTAAATATGTGAACTACAGAGAAGTGCTTAAAGGTTCTTTCATTCTATATCAGTCAGGGACAGTGGAAAGCAGGCCAACGCTGTGTGTCAATCACAATGCTGTTGTCACTGATGATTTCCGGAGTTTTAGTGTAGCAAACATTAGGTGTGTTAATAATTAAAATGTTTGAATTTCAAACCCTACTACATATTGAGACTTCTCTCTTATTCATTATCTTGACTTGTGCTTGTTGAAAATCACATTGATATACATGGCTACAAGTGCAGAAAATGAGAGTGCAGGTATGGCTGAAAGTTATGCTATTATTACATTTCCATAAAATGAACTATAAAAATAGCAGGTCATTAAAAACATTTCACCTACGTCTAAAATTCACTTCTAGGTGAGATGGAGATTTATTTATTTATTTGAATCCCCATTTTGGAATTGGAAACCATGCCATGCTTTCTCCATGGATGGCTGAGGTAGGGATGTTGCAGAGAAAAGTGAGACATGAATCCCTGCTTATATATAATCTCCAACAAACTGTCAGACACTGTTGAGTAGGCTATGACAGTTTCATGCATATCAAATTCTGAGTGTCATAGCCATGATGAGATTTTCAAAATTAATTGTCATTGGTATTTCATAATGTATCTCAAACACCCACAGTGTCCTGCCAATAGTCGTAACCCCCGAGGCTTGTTCTTATTCAGATTTGGGCATAAAATACAGCATGCCCCCTAATGGACACAAAATATCACTCTATGTTAAGTTTCCTGATATTCTTATTTTCCTGATATTATTCTATAGAAGGGATGACAGTAAAAAGGCTATTGTGTGTGGGTCTACTTTTGGGGATGGTACATGGAGAAATTAATGTTACCTTCATTAAAGAACAAAAAAGCAACTTAATGACTAGTGACTCAGGTGAGCATTTCCAGGTTGGTACCAGAGAAACAGATAAAAACTAAAGATTTAAAAAAGATTTTTTAAAAAGTCCAAAAATAATGAGAACGATCATATCTCCAGGCTGTTTTCTTCCATGTCATGCTTCCTTCTTCTTCCTGCCTGCCTGTATGTTTTAAAAAGTCAAAACTCTCGGAGGTCTGCACCAGCCTCAGAGGACTGCTGCCGCTAAGCAGAGCTCAGAGTGCTTTTTGCTCTGCTGACTTTGGCAGGGAAAAAGAACTCATTCAATCTCATGCTTCCATCCAGTTCAAGTCGTGCACTAGGTCCTGACTTGGATGGTCTGTTCATCAAATCTTTTGTCGGCATGTTCACCCCACAGAGAGTCAGCCGGTCCCATTATACAGAGAGCTTATAGGCTCAAACATGATGTAACTATGGAAATGAAACATGCCATATTGTGTTCACTCCCAGCTTACAAAGCATGTATCCATGTGAGGGGCACAGGGGTCCCAGCCTGAGGAGTCCTGCCTGGTCCTGCCTGTGGGGAGGTTAAATTGGCTGCTAGTCTGTGTCAGGAGTGAGGTGGACCATGGCAGGTAGGCTACTTGACTTGGCTGAGCGATTTGGCCAAGCAGAAAGCTCTCAAGTGTAGCCGGTAGCCAGTCACACACCTGTCTTTTTATGGCATTTGAAAGATGATCTTGCTCTTCTAAACACACACACACACACACACACACACACACACACACAAGTAAATATTTCACAGGAAATAGAGAAGAGGTGGTTGATTCTGATTTCCTGTGAGATAATGTGCTGGTCCAGTCAGGGGTCCTCGAGTGATTCCTTTTTTCTCTCTGAGGTCTAAATGTTGACCCTGCAGGAGCCTCATCAGAAAGGCATCATTAAAAAGATCAAACATGACAAAATGGATTCTTAAGATCAAGGAGCAATTAGTCCTCAACAGCAGTGGTGAAGAATTTAGAAATAATCAATGTGTGAGCGTGTGCGCCTTCAAAGCCCTATTGAACATCTTATTGAACGTCATACATATGTACAATCTCTGAATTATTTGAGAAAGTGATGTGTTGAATTTTTTTAATGCTTATATCTCAGCATTTTATACCATTACTATACCAGGTTACACCATACTGAGCATGATGTCAGGCCATTGGTTCCCTATGTGGCTGAAAAAGCAATAATGTATTTGGTCTCCAGTGATCACTAAATTAATATCACTTAGACTCCCCTTGGCTTCTGTCCTTGTCAAGGTCAAATCATCTGAGGGTTTAATCATTTTGCCATATCAAACACAAACTCATGACAAAGGTTTCCTTCATTAGTATAAACTGGGCCTGATAGACTTACATTGCTGCTGGCAACATATATAAGGAAAATGAGTGCCTTGACATTAGTGAAGAAAAAAAGTGATGCAATTAGTCATCAGTGGATTAGCATAAAAAGGATAATAAAGTGGCTATGTTTACAATAGCTCTTTTATGGGCAACTGTCCATAAGTAAGCATTGTGAATTTATATAGGCAAAGAGGATGACGTGACCTCCTCCTAAGCCATACATTTAAAAACAAAAATACAGTTTTTGTGCATACAGATTATCACAAATGCCTGTCTAAGCAGATATATCTGTTGCCGCCTTTTATTTCGAAAAGAATCTGCAGAATCAGCAAAAGTGTGGGCAGAGCATTTTTCAGTAAAGGTGCTACAGACACAAAAGCCCAGTCAACAAGGATCCTGGGAAACAAGGGAGCATGGCAAAGTAACAGCATACGGCCAAAGAGAGCGCGCTGATGAGAGAGGGCTTATTAGATCAGCCATGGCTGCAGGGAGTCAACAAAGGCATATAAAGGAGACCTCTTTCACCATGCTTCATCTGGTATGCAGTCATGCAGCACTACTCTGAAATGCCCATAGGAGAAATGTGCATTACAGTAGCCAAGATGACACAAAGGGGTGCAAAAACTTCTGTTTGCCTGCAAGTCAACCTCTGGAGCCTCCGTTCATATTCTCCAGTGTTATGGAGACAGTCAGATTCAGATGTGGTTATAGACCGTTTCAACGATAAAAACAAAAACAATGCTTGAACGTTCTGTTTCATTTCCAATTTTAGCTATGTTAAGATAACATATGGAATGTTAAAATGCTTCCATTTTAGCATTCCATAATGTTATCTTACACTATGAGTAGGCAACGCAAGTCTCTGAGTAGGGTTTGAACACAGCCCTCAGGTTCACTTAAATGGAGAGACTGTCAGTCAGCCAACCTCCATCCTATGGCAGTCTATACCAGCAGTGCAACGCGGGAGTTCTGCCATGTGGGCCACAGAGTGCACTGTATGAATTCTGCTCTTTTAAAAAAAGCTTTTCTGGCATTCTAAAAAAGTACATGATACATATCTGAGTCAAGGGCATGATACTTACTTGCATGTCTGTGTGTATGATTGTACACTTTAAATGCATGTAATCTTCTCAGTCTATAAACTCTATAAATCTCGCTTATGGCTACTAGTAGGTAAGGTGAAAAGAGTTTGAGTGAGGACAGAGAGAGTGAACATTCTCTTCCCCATGGGTCTTCATTCTATTGGCCTTTTCATTCTGACAGCGAGTGCATGGCCGTTGCTTTGTTCTGCCTTGCTTTCTTTCGCTCTCCCGCGTTGTTGCGCCATCCGCCCACTTACCTGCATTTCTCCCCATCCGCTATAACATGGCACTCTCACACAAAACTTCTCCTTTCTCTCACGCCCTTCGTCCTTCTGCTCGGCTTTTGGTCTCTTAGCAACCTGACTCAGTGTCTCAGGGACAGATGAGATTCTGTAGTTGGGTGCTGTGTGCTGACAGCCTATGAGATTTATGTGTGTGTGTGTTTTAAAAAGAGCATTTATCTTACCTAGGTGACCACGAACAGAAATAAATATTCTCAGGATGCTTTAAACACCCTATTAGACATCTTGAGTAAGTCTGTAAGGGGGCCCTTATTTTGAGATAAGAGAGATGCTTTTTTTCTCTTGGTGTGTTGGAATGTCATAGACACTTGCCTAAAAACCCTCAGCAATAACATTCAGTACGTGGACATGCACATCTAAAATTGAGCAATTGACAATAACCAAGCTAACGATTTAATTGGAGGATCTGAGTTCTCTGAGCATACATGAATGGGAAGAAAATCGAATGATTGACCAAACTGCGTTTGACTCCCGTTCACGTTTCTACCAGCTTAGTCGTGGCTAATTCTTTTCCTGTCTATGACAAATTAAAAGACATCATGCTAAACCAAAAAACATCCCATATAAGTTTAAAGACTATGGCGATATTTGACGGGAATACGAGCAAAGAGATGGCCAACGCTGCAGCACAGTAGGTACATTTCGTACATAGTTTACTTTTCATTTCGTTTTGCACGTGAGACACAGGCTGTAGGTGTACATAAGGCACCAGAGCCCATTTACCGCTGACCAACGTTGCCGTGTCTTCGGCATTCAAAGGGGGTGTGTCAGTCCAATTTTAGCAGCTGCCTGCCGAGAGAAACGTGATACCACGCGGATTATCTGGGTGTCCTAGCTCGATTAAGAGTAGGCCAGTTCGGTTCGACTTCAGTCGGACTAAGGTGTCTACAGGCATTAAAAATCGATTTTATCTTTGGGGAAAAATTCGATTTTCTCTTTGTGCATGTTAACGTACTGACTGTGCTATAGGAATCCGTGAACAAAGATTAACGCTGTAGGCTTTCCAGGCTGCGCACTTATATTATAGTCTTGTTATTGTCCTAGCAGTATCCGTCTCACTGGCTTGAAAATGTTTGGACTCAAGTAAAGCTGTTTCTTAAGAAGTAATTCTTTAGCTAAATGGTCGGTATCTCTTTTGAAAGTCTTAAGCATTTCTGCTGCTTTTTAATATGAAAAGCAAACGCACCTTTTAGGCTCAAAAGAAAAGTTTTTCCCCGTTTTCTTTCTTAACATAGACAAGCAGCAGCGTGTGTGTGTGTGTGTGTGTGTGCGTGCGTATACGAACGTGTGCTTGTGTGTTTCCAATCTTTTGAAAGCTGAGGACATCTGAATAGATTGGGAGTTGAGTGGGCTAGAAGGCTTTTTGATCTGTGGCAAGACGTATCCTTGGCTACGGAATTGAATTGGGTTTGTGCTCTCTTATAAATGAAGAGGCCAGTCCAGTACCATTTACACTGGCATGATAATCCCCTCAGCTAAAAGCTACCTGAGGACAAAGGAAAGACAAAATGGCTGCCTATGTATGTGTATTTAATTTGATGTCCTGTATACCTGTTTATGCATCTACCCATATGTTTGCTTGTATTGCACTGTACCGTGTAGACAGAGACGTTGTTACCTAAAGCATGGAAAGCAAGAAAACAAGAATTGTGATGAGGAAAAACTTGAGACCAGGAGCACTTAACACTACCTCGCTCGCTCATCCACCTACTATGGCCACTGCTGAGCCAACGGCTTTGGTATAAGTGGTAATTATCTTGTCTCATTGGAGATGAATGGCAAGGGCCCACCTGTCCACCTGCCTCAGAGGCTGTGTGCACGCGTTTGAAGTGGAGCAAGGCGAACTCTAATAGATTCCCAAAGCTTGCCAGAATACAGGGGGGAAATGACATCACTGACGAGTACCACCTGCGTCTCTGCCCGACTTTCTTCAGCACTGTTGCTGAGATTCATAACATGGTCTTCCAACAGCAAATCCTTAAATACCACAATGACTCTGTCTCGTGTGCTGGAAGGAGTATACCTAAACTGGTTTGAGAGAAGACTTGTTTGTCTTCTCTTTTATTGGCTCTACACATGCTTCCCGTGCTGAGCTCACCTCCTCACATCATTTTGTGCTTTTCTCTTGCCACTGAATGTGCATTGTTTGTACTCACAACATGAAAACATATAATATAATATAATATAATATAATATAATATATAAAAAATGCTGGTTAATGTAGTCAGTGAAGTATTGGGGCTCTGGGCCTTTGGGGCCTTTTTTACAATTAAATATTGAAACTGGTCAAGGACTCAATAAATAACCAGTATTTTTGTCTAAAGGGATCAGTTTTATGAAACATCTTGTTTATGGACTGAGCCTGGTTGTCACGACTGCCTCAGTCAGAGATTTGGTTTGGTCTAAATACTGTTACTGTTCTGAATACTGCTGTTATCTCCCACTTCCCTGAGGCGAACATAGATCAGAATGCCTCTGACCTGCAACCAATCAGACCAATGATTTCAATGAAGTTTGCAGTGACGAGACAGAGCGGAGTGCATCATCATTGGCTGCCTCCATGATAAAATCCCATTTTTTATCCCGATTAGTTCTGTATCTCAGGCAAACAAAACAAAGTGGAAATAGTGGCCATACCGAGCTGAAAAGTTTGCAGATCAGTAGGTGTGTCAACCAGGTTACAAGTGACAAAGTGAGAAGTGTGATAATTTCCCTGTGTGAAAAGATTATTTCTAAGAACTGTAAGGCTGAAATAGGGAAGATGATCATGGACAATCATGGTGAACCAACCTTTTGTTCTTTGCAAATCATGTGGAAGGCCCTCCTAGAGGCCCTGGGACCGACTCCCTTTCATGCTGACGCTTGTCAGAATGGACTCCATCCAATGTTACCACCATGATTGATCTCACTCCTGGACTTTAACATTATGTCTGTCTGTTGCTATGCTGTCCAGCCAGAACTTTAGACAACCACCTATGGCTTGACTACCATATAAAGTTGTGGGACAACATTTTGGAATTATGATGATGCTCAGCCAAAACCATAGACAGATTGTAGTCTATGTCTTATGGTATCTACTGATTGCACTTCACCTGCATGACCCTTAGCAGTTGTCTTGAGCCATAGATCTGCCCAAAGTTTCTTCCTTGGATTTTTTTGCTCCTGTTGCTCCTGGGTGCTCCTAGCCTAGAAATCTAGACACAGCCTAGCAGTAGCAAATAGATTTGCTCTGCAGGTACGTCTCGGGCGGGCTTAGCAAGATAACGACAGGGCTGTCTACTAAGTAGCCAAGGAATAGCAATCGTTTGAATCAGCTCTGGCACTGACTTTAGAGGAGTTAGAATTGGGCTTTTTTTTTTGAAAGTTGAGTTGACAAAGCCAATCAAGTCATTTGTTTCAAAGAAGGGTAAAGGCTATTTGCTGTTTTGCCGACGTTCCTCTGAATGGTTGTAGCACTATCCAGTTTAAAAGAGCACCACTGATTCCGCTCTTAGGATTGAGCCAGGTCTATCGGTTGTGCCCAGACCAGGGTGCTTCTTATTAATGTTTGTATAGCTCCATGAGACAATTCTACTGTAACTAGTGCTTTGTAAATATAATATAACTGAATTCAATTGATTGTCCTAGGTTGATGATAGTAAAAAAGGATTGCCATCAAGAATGACAAGCAATTGTAAATGATTACACAAAGTAATAATCTGCTGATGTATGTACAAAGACATCTGCACTGTAACCAGAATGACACTACAGCTTTCTACTACAGTTTTAGTCGTTTGATTTGAAGCAATCCTGTCCAGCTTTGTAAAAAAAAAAAAATGATGACTCATTCTGATTTTTGAACATGGCCCTCAAGACCCAGCCACCTGGGAGGAGAAAATCTTCTGTGCACAAGCTTCTAACCCTCTTAATTACTCTCTGTGCCCCTTGCAGAAAGCAAATAAGGGGCTGTGAGCTGACACAATTTAAAGATGATCAGGATGCGCACTCACACATTGCCCTTTATCATGTGTTAACAGCCAGAGCCCACAGGCAGGATTCATATTGGCTGGCCATTCAGACAGGACACCCTGCCTTTCATCTTGATGATGCATATTGTTTTGAATGCATGGTGTTATGCTCTGTTCAGTGTCATGGCACAGAGGGTGGCGGCTCGTTCTGCTCAATTCTTTTCTGAATTGCGGGCAGGTAAAATGAGGTTTTTGCTATTTAATTAATACTGTCTTTGTCTAAAAAAACATTCTAAAGTCTTGTTCTACACTTAGCATAATGAACTGGTTTATTGACATAATTTGTGTTTAAGTATACGTCCTTGACGTATTTTGTTTGTATAGCAGTGGGGGCCATAGCTTGCAAACTTATGTCAAATGACAAATATCAAAAACATCAGTAAAGCTGACAAACAGTTTTTCAGCTATCTGACTGAACTACAACTCCTTCCCTATCATCTATCTCTACTGTCCTGACAACAAAAGGCCTGGGCAAGAAAGGCGCAAACTGAAAATAGGAGAAAGTCTTATGTAAGAAAGAGAAGAGAAGCAAATGATGAGACAAGATAGTACAGAGGCTACTTCACAGAGACAAAATTTTTATTGATCCTTTTTATGAAATATAAATCTGGTATTTGGTTGAGGCATACACAAACAAGTCTGCAAGACATGCAAGATAAAAATAGCCACTAGATTAAACACAAGCTATACCACTGTTCAACAACAAAGGCTAAAAAAAAATAATGAAACAGCAAATATGTTGTTGAATTCAACTGGATAGCTTTCATTGCCCCACAATGTGAATATTACATTTTCATTGCAAAAAAAAAAAAAAAAAAGAACTTAGGGAATAAACCTTAAGACTTGATCTTGAAAATGATGTTCCGTGAACAAAAATAAAATAAAGTAGGCAAGCACATTGTTCCAGTGGTGAACCCTTCGGGCGTGGCCATCACATTTCAACCTAACAGCCCGTGGTGGGAGAGAAACTGAGAAGGGAAAAAAAAGAAGTGTGCGAGCTGAGCCTAAAATGAAACGACTACCCTGTGTTCTCTGACGTACGCAAAGGGAGCGTGGGCTAAGAGTGAATTTTCCCTGCAGCAAAATGGCTTTGTTTGCTCAAAAGTTCCACAGAAGCCTTTTGCCAGAGAGGGAGAATAATATCTCAGTGTTCTAGAAGGCTCCGGTGGCGGTGGTGGTGGTGGTGAGAGCAGTGCAGCTCTGGACCCTGCTGTGCGTCCCTATCCTGCTGTGCGTGGGTGGCACCATCGCGGGAAACAAGTGGCCAATGATTCATAGAGATCTTTGTGATGATATGAAAAACTGTCCAATGATACGACCATCAGAGAGAAAAACACCCACCCACCCTTGCTCCCTCCCTCCCTTCCTCCCTCCCTCCCTCCCTCCTTCTGCTCCCGTCATCTGTGAGAGATCTTCTGTAGCCTCATGTAAATACAACAACAGTAATGATAACAACCCTAAAACAAGGAAGCATAGTGAGAAACCAAAAGAAAACCAAATAGCAACATCACAGTTAACATTTTGCTTCTCATAACGAGTAACAGTAACAAGAGCAGCGTAACACTTCACAGATGCAGAAATACTTCTCAGACCCCCCGCCTCTCACTGTTGATTACATGTGAAATCTCTGGAGATATGAGCATCTTATGAATACTCTTCTCCAATTTCTAAACATCTATTCATCTTTTAATCACTGTTCTGTTCTTTTAAACCCATCAGTGTGTGTATAGACTCAAGTGGGTAAACAGTATAAGGAGGAGTGGGGGGCAGAGAGGGAGAGAGAGAGAGAGTGAGCGAGAGAGGGTGTGTGGGTGGAGAAGGATAGAAGGATATGAATCCTGGTGGTGGATTCATATCCTCCCTTGCCACCGATTAACTGATTTAGTGCCTTATTTAGCAGACTCATAAAAAACATTGTACACTCCCATATTAAGCTTCAAACTGTGCCTAACAACAGAAGCAAGTCATCAGAACTCTGAAAATGTTTGCTTCTGTGTGTGTGTGTGTGTGTGTGTATATGTGTGTGTGTATTTGCAGACCAATGAGGCACTTATGAGACATACCCTCCTCAGAGACTCTCCCAGCAGGACTTCTTCTGATGCAGTTTACCACGTTTTACAACTACTCATGAGAGAGTTTCTCTGCATGTGGACATATTTATGGGAACATTTCTACACACCAAGATTATACTTTACAATATGTACAGATCATAGGCAGGTATGTGTATGACACGGTAAAAAGCTACATAAAAGCATTTAAAACATTCCATCTAAAATTCATGATTCTGGCTCTACAGGAGATCCAGTGCATGACTCATGGTGGCAGTTACACCACTAACCTTTTGTTATTGAAATTATGAAATGTTATTGAAATTATGAAATCATGACTTACATTATCATCTGTTTCCACTGACAAAAGCTGTATTTTTATCCATAAAAGTCCACAACATTAGATCCAAAATAATCTGATACTCTCTTCATACATTCACAATATGTACACCAGATGCCAAAAACCCTCCCACACAAAAAAGCCTCTGTAAATCATCTTAAAAACTTCACAGGATAAACCACTATCAGAACTTCATCAGCCCAGAAGCACCCCTTTGAATGGACCTGGGCTTTTCAACTCAGATGCTACCAGGAAATCACATCCTTCCCAGCAAGCTGTACTGAAGTGGTTAATGAAGTACTAATGGATGTCACTGGTGCGCAAGTCATCTTTGATGCTGCTGCTGCTTCTGCTTTTAGATTCATGGTATGCCGCAGGTGCTTTCACTTTTGTGCCGCCCGCCTGGCCTCCTCCTAATGCCCTACGCTGTTTTTGGTCACCATAACAAAGCCGAATGGGGGCCTAATATCAGCCGTTAAGTGGCGGCGGCCTCAGGGGGCTGATAAACACTCAGCGTGCATCAACAAGGTGCAGCTGCACCTCATTTAGGCTGATTAAAGGCAATGTAGGTGATTGCAGAGCTTGCACACGTGTGGCTTCAGGTACGGCTGGAGAGAGATGGCAATGTAACAAATTTATTTGTGCATCTCCGAGGGATTACATACCTGCTCTGAGACATTCGGTAGAGTGACCAGTATTTGGGTTGCTAAGAAAATGGTTCCTATCGACCACATCCTTGTTTGGTTGATTGCTCATCTTTTGTTGAGGAAACAGTGATAGGAGTGATTGTGAGGACTTAGTTTTGGCTTCACACTGTGATCTCGAGAAACGACAAAACCTCCATGGTCTTCAATCGATGTACCTGAGAACACTGAAATGCTCAATTATGGGAGAATGACAGCTGGAGATTCGCTGTCTGTCTCCTGCCAAATCTAGATAAAGGCACATGCAGACGCTGTGTTTGACTTTTGTTCTCCCTGTGCGTTGATGACGTACATGTTCATTTTCATTTTCCTTGTGAAGTCACAAATGGTCACAGGTGGATGTATGCATTATACTCAAAGGGTTAGGCAGTGAGAGCCTACCTCCAAAAGGGATCAGTCTGCTTCAAAACAAATATCTTGACTTGAACACTGACCTCCTTTAAATGTGTTTTGTTCTGCTATCACTCACAAATGTCAGACGTTCAAGAGATCAAGAGCTGCCGAGGAGTTAAATCAATAATACTGAGTATCTATTTCAAGTACAAGGGAGTAGCAACATTTTCACGCTACAAATAGCTGATCTCCAGCAGAGCGTTCTTCTCCACCGGCTCTTCTGGCAGTGGCTTGACACTTCCGTTCTTAGCTCCATTAAGTAAGGCGGGCA
The DNA here is from genome assembly GCA_015244755.2 of Tenualosa ilisha. Lineage (NCBI taxonomy): Eukaryota > Metazoa > Chordata > Actinopteri > Clupeiformes > Clupeidae > Tenualosa > Tenualosa ilisha. The sequence goes on along the minus strand of PYXC01002329.1, from coordinate 896,300 downwards.
TGGTTCCCGCTGGCCCAAAGCTTGGGGCTTTCCCCAGGACATCTCCCGCCGACGCTCCCCTGCCGTCAGGGGAGATGAGCTCGTGCATCTCCGAGGCCGCCACCTTGTCGGAGAGCAGAGCGCAAGACGTCTCAGCCTGTTGCCGGCTGACGTTGCCGTTCCCATTCTGCGTTATCTTGCAGATCTCTGTCATCTCCGTCACCTCCTCCTGATCTTCGTCCTCCTCCTCCTCTTCCTCCTCCTCCTCGTCTCCCCTAACGGCTCTACGCAGGCTCTCGCGGGGTTTGAGCACGTGGCGCCTCTGCTGCTGCTGCTGCAGCTGCTGCAGCTCCTCCTCCTGCGCCTCCCCCTGCTCCTCCTGTCGCTGGTGCCCACCGCGCGGCCCGCCGTCTGCCGGGTCGTGATTGTCGACGCGCCGCGACGAGCGGCATAGCGCCTTGCGGAAACCTCGCTTGAAGTTGTCTGACATGAAGCCATAGATGATTGGGTTGGCGCAGCTGTTAGTGTAGAGCAGCACCACCACGAAGTAGTAGAGGCCCTTGGGTTCGTCAGGCAGCTGCACCACCAGGTTGAGGATGTTGAGCATGTAGAAGGGAAGCCAGCAGAGCACGAAGACAGCCACCACGATCACTACCATGCGCGTCACCTTGCGCTCGGACTTGCGGCGCTTGGTGGAAGTGGCGTGGACCTTCTTGCCCGAGCTGCGAATCTTGACAACAATGAGCAGGTAGCACAGGCTGATGACCAGCAGCGGGAAGAAGAAGCCCACAATGGAGGTGAAGATGATGAAGGCGGCGCGCCACACGCTGGCCGGCTGCGGCCAGATGATGTTGCAGTGGCCCGAGCGCACACCGGCGAACACCACCACCGGCAGCACTACGGTAAAGGAGAGGAGCCACACGGTGGCGTTGACCGCCTTGGCCACCTGCGGCCGGCGCCACTTGGCTGAGCGGATGGGGTGCACCACAGCCAGGTAGCGGTCGATGCTCATCACCGTCAGGCAGAAGATGCTGGTGAACTGGTTGATGGCGTCTACTGTCATGACTACACGGCACATGAGGGAACCAAAGGGCCAGGAGTGTAGGGCCCCCTGCACAGCCAGGAAGGGCAATCCGAGCATGAAGAGCTCATCGGCAATGGCCAGGTTCAGAATGTAGATGTTGGTGACCGACTCGGTCTTGGAGTAACGCAGCACGATGTGGATGACCAACGTGTTGCCGCCCAGGCCAATGACGCACACCACAAAGTAGATGAGCGGGATGAGCACACCCGAGATTGAGCCCTGCGGGTTTGTCGGTGTTGTGTCGTTGCAGCCGGCCGGGTAGAGGCACGAGCCGCTGACAGTGTCATTGAACAGGGCCTGCTCGGGAAAAAGGTTGATGAAGGAGCTGTTGTCATTGGCGTAGGCAGCAGCGAAAGGGTAAGTGGGGGTAAACTCCATGGCAAAGAGCTCATAAACCTGGGATGATCCACCCTGGAGCTACTGCATTGGTCCTGAAGGCTGAAAAAGAAGGTTACACATAGTTATCCACAATGTTTAAGTTACAGTTATATACAGTATACTTATAGCAATATAAAAGTCATACATATGAATTTCTGAGTATAATAGAAAAGTATCTGTGTCACTGAAAGGGTTAAACATGTGAATTTCTTGGGGTGAAATCAAGGACAATTGCAAGGCAAATGCCCAGCATGCTATTATGGACTATCCATATAACAGTCCTTTAAACTGGACCATATTTTGCTTAGTTTTGCTTTCAGACACCAACTCCTGCTGCTGCTAAACACTGATAATGTAAGCAGTCAAAGCATGCAATTTCAGCAGCCATAAAATGTCCTGGAAAAAAAAAAAAAAAAAAAAAGCCTAGATGAAATGGCACAGTGATCAAAGCCAAAGCAAAGTGTACACATGACAAAGAGCTTTTTTGCAGAAACAAACAGCCCCCCCCTCACAATTAACTGATAAGAGGAGGTGCATAATAAATAGCAGTTCGCTTGGTTTGGCTGTGGTCTGGGGTCAGTCAGGAAACAATTAAGTGAGATGGAGAACGTTGACTTTGCCCTGAAGTCTGTGTTTGGTTATAGTGTCTGTGGCTATTGGCAGCTCAGATAAAACCAACAGTGCATGTTCCCACACGCAGACAGCACAGCTGGCACTGATAATTGATATTTTATCTGCCATCGGGATGTGTGGGGAGGCAAAGCGTTTTGTGTCGGTGCGTTAATTAAGAGCCCGTGTAACGCATGTGTGGGAAATGTGCGTGTATGAATATGACTGTGTGTGTGTGTGTGTGTGTGAGTGTGTGCGTGAGAGAACAGAGAGAGAGAGACAGAAAGAGAGAAGTATAGACAGGGAGAAAGAGAGGGGAGAGGGGGAGACAGAGAGAGAGATAGAGAGAGAGAGAGAGAATGAACGCCAGACCCCAATGATTAGGTGTCTACTGATGTATGAGACACAGCTCTGTGCAAACAGGGTGCTGACGTGTGTGGTTGACCTCCTGGAACACTTGCACCTGCCTCACTTGCACTCTCATTCTCATTCTCTCCCTTCCTCCTGCACCCATGCATGCACCAATACACATACACACACACACATACTTCTTTCAGTAAACACAATCACATATACACACTCACTCACGTGTGTTAGGGATCAAATGGAGAAATACAATACTTGAAGAAATACTGTCCAGATTGTAGACTTTACACTTTATGAAAAGGTGAATTAGTCAAAAGAACATCCGTTTAATGGATGTCTATGCACAGTTCCAGTGAGTTTATAATCGAAACTCACTTGGAAAGTACAATTTTCTCTGGCTTTGTTGCCAACACCATTCAGGGACAAGGTGAGAACATTGTAAGAGTTTCATGAGAGTTTAACCTTTAACAATAAATGCTGTGAATGAAACAAACCCTCAGTTACTTTCTTCATCTGATTGGATAAGAATTTCACAGCAGTTAAAAAAAAATTCAACCTGTCAGTGTTAGCAATAGTTACTTTGTGTGTCAGTGTAAGAGTCCTCTAAGGAAATGACATTTAAGATGCAATACACAGAGTAGTCTGAGACACTGGTTGATTAGGAGATGGAGGGCTAAATATTGTCCCAAACACTGTCTATTCATCTGAAAGAAATTAAGATGAGATTGACATCTGTGGACTGAAATGCTCTAAAGTATATTTTCTTTTTTTTAAACCATCAAGGTGATGTCCCAAAGGACGTTCAAAATCCTTTAAACTCTATCCCATTAAGGCCTGATAATAGCTTGGTAACAGGAGTATTTTAGTGATACAGTTGATAATGAGCATCTTTAATTCTTTTCGTTAGTGTATTCTGCTCCTGACTATGGAAGTGTATAGCATATGGCCTGTAATGCAAGCTGAAATAACAAGTGTGTTTATCTCAGTGGGAAACTGCTCACGTTATGTACATTCGGCTGAATAATTCATCAGTTTGATATCAATTAATCAATAATTGAGATTTGTGAGCAACAGCGTAGAGTAAACAAATGGACTGCATTGTACACTATCATACTCTGTTTAAATCATGTGCATTATAGGAATCTGTTGTGATTATTTGTCAGTGCATGTATAGAGTGGCTGAATTTAGATAAGGACATTGGGCAAGGCAGAAATAAAATGCCAATGTGTCAAGAACACAATGTCGGTGTTATGCTTTCCTGTGGCCATCCAAGACTATGCTGTCTGAGCAGGTGCCATGTTTACTGTCGTACTGACTGGAACTGACCCACACAAGTATCAGGCTGCGTCAGCCAGAAATGCCTACAGGTCTAATCTCTGAGCTAAACTGTTTTTTTTTTTGGCTGCACGAAAGTGATCAAGTTGGTGCCTGATGCTTGAAAGAGAATATGGGTACTTTCATCTAAAGTTTGTATGCTTTGATGCTCAGGAGAATCTTACTCTCTTATTAAAAAAGTAGAAAGTTGGTGATGACCATTTTTGTGATAGCCCAGTGACATGAATATTGAAAAGCCCTTGGCTGCCTGAATGCACTGTATTCATTCGCCTCTCTTCTGTAATGGTGTCTGGTATATTCAGATGTGATCAGAACACAATCAGGAAGACACAGATCAGGGGATATATATGTATGTAACAAATATGCACTCTCACTCCCGCAAACACCTCTACCATAAAATACCTTAATCCCCCCCCCATATACAATGATTACGGATAACCTTGTTATATCCGTCATCTCAGAAGGTACAAAATATTTCTCTGCAGTCGCTTCCTATGTATTCATCCTATGTATCCAACACAGTAATATAAGCCACTGCAGTAAAATAGTTTACTTATCCATGTATTCATCCTATGTATCCAACACAGTAATATAAGCCACTGCAGTAAAATGAAGATGTAGGGTCTGGCAACTAGTGACTGACCTCACTTTTGACTCAGTTTGAAAGAAAATACAACAACCAATGAACTACACAGTAATTAATTGGTTGCGAATCATATAATGCATGTCCTGAGCTGATAAACAGTGGTAATGAGACGGTTACCACATAAGAGGTTGTGATTGGTTCCTGGGACATAGTCACTCACAAACATAATCATTCTTTATTGCTGTCTTTGCTCCAAGTTGCAAAACTAATTCACATTGACAATGTAACACATGACCTCACATCATTTCCGTTAGGCAGAAAAAATTAGATTTGCCACGACAAATCAGCGCTGAGGAAAAGACAAATGAAAGAATAATAAGTAAATTTTCCACAACAATGTATTCATGCACACAAATGCATGTGTGCGCACACACGCACACACACACACAAAAACACAAACTCAGTCCCTATCTTCATGCACCATCACTGAGAAGACAATGCTTAGTTTATGGTGATATAAAGGGAAAAAATGTCAAAAACAGGCCTTAACACTCAATTGAAACTACATCCAACCAATCATGATTTTTCATGAGAAACAGCTCCTTTTTATAAAAACGGCATTCTTCATACCTCATACGTCCTCAAATCAATAACAATTGTAACTATTTTGCAAACAATGGCACATAAATGCCACACACACACACACAATTCTGTTCTGTGCTATTAGTGCCATACAGCACAATCTGCTGGAACTCACAAACCACTTTTATTCAGGCTCGTGCCCTTCTTCCAGCATGCTTGAGGCCCCTCCTGTGAATGCCTTATCTTAACAAGCCTCACAGATGTCGTGCTCAGGGCAACATTTCAATTTGGGTGGGGACAGGAGAGGAGAGGAGGGGAGGGGAGAGGAGGTTCGTCACAATCTCCTGGCATACAAATGACTCGGGCCCTCTCCCATCTCCTCCTCCTCCTGCCCCTGCTGTTGCAGCAACCGATCAGCCTCTTTCTCATGGTGGCACACGGGGGAGTCGTCCATCGAGCTGCAGAGAGGAGCACTTATTAAGTCGGGAGACAGCCACGCTGTGGCATGTGGCAGCACAGAGATGATTGTGCTCATGAGAACAAAACAGGAGAATCCAAGCCAACATCACCCACCACACACACACACACACACACACATACACACACACACACACACACACACAATTAATTGTTTCACTACCTTAATTTTGTAATAATAAGCTAGTTAATATGAACACACATCACCCATCACACATGATAGTCCTCTTGAACACATTGCCTAAATTGTAGGCTAGAAAATGTCAAGGGTAGGTCAAGTTACAGATTTTCTTCCCCTCATATTAGATTCATTCATTCATTATTCATGGATGGATGTCCATGACTATTTCTTGTATGGGCCTACAGAAAGATCAACCATGCTGTTTCTGATGATTTTCTGACAAGCAACTTTGGAGTGGCCGTATGGCCATATGAATAATAATGGAGTGTTTTTTTTGATACAAGAGACAGGGCGTAGGCTACGGCACTCCGCATGGAATGATCGGAAGATGCGGCTGAGAAAATATGAGGCTATATCGCAAACAACGAAAGGGATAAATGAAATTCCCCGACCTTACATTTTGTTGTTCTTGGCAGAGTAATATTAGTGCAAGAGCTACAAAAACAGCTGAGTCGAGAGGGCAAAATATCTCCGCTTTTTCAGATTGCACAAAATTATCGGATTTCCCCACTTTTTTCTTGAAATAATTTTGTGCGCAGCTTGAAAAACGTTGTGCGCAGCGCAGTTTAGAGTGAACATTGGACATGATGCAGTTTGTTTGTGTCATGTCACTTGGCTTCTTCAGTCCTCAAGCTCCATAAAGAGGTTCAGTTGCCTACAACGTAGCACTATGACTACCATGACGAGGGCCTATGAATTCGTTTCTGTTTTATTTTTTGCCGTTTTGAATTTTGGGCTTTTTTAACCTCTCAAGAACTTTTTTAGCTTGAGGCCCAGTAATATCAGATGTTATTGGGATCAGAAAGTCCAATCCCACATGCTCTCCAACACTCACATGCCCATACACCTTGCCCTCTTTTAGCCTACAAATACAAGCTACCCTATCTATCTGAATTGGCAAGGAAAGCAATGTTTTCAATGACATGTTTTGTTTTGTGTTTTCACAAAATGGTTTTCAGTTAAAGTATGCACACCACCGCCTCGAAAATGTTTCAATTCTGTTTCCATGAACAGTTGCAGGAATCCATGTTGATGTTTTAAACATTGTTTAAATTGTTTAAATTCTAACCTACAGCTATAGGCAGCTGAAGTGGTTTCACTTTCTCTCACACAGATGAGCACACGCACAGATGAACAGACGCACAGTGAGCGGTCCCACTGTCTGCTCTGCACCTAATTTTATGCATCTACCTGTATGTTTTATTAGCAAGTATTCCTTAAAAGAGAAAAATTTGACAGGCTACAGTGCGGAAATGTGGCCAGGTTTTGTTCATCAGTGGCTAGCAGTATGGGGTTTTAGACTGGTAAATCTGAAATCATATCTGGAATCCGAGGTTGCGTCCACATTCTCCGCATTGCAGAAATCATGGGGTCCTACATGACCTGAATGAATGAGAATCTTCAGACATGAGGCATCATACTCCACAGCTGACAGATTCTAATAACAGAAGTAGCAGTCACACAAACACTTTCCAACTCTAGAAGTGTAAACATCTTCCTGAGCTTCAGTGTGGGAGAATTCTATTTCTATGGCCTCCTCTTGGTGAATCCATCTGACCCCTGATGTAAATAGCATAAATATTCCCACAGCAGCTCCCAGCAGTAGGCTGAGACAACACTGATGAACATCAGCTCTCCGGTGCTTTTATTGACAAACGACATCAGGTGGCTCAGCCAACACTGCCAGCTGATCACGTGACTGATTGGCCTGTCAGGCTGGAACTGCTTCCCGTGAGCCATCTGCACCTAGCACACCTCTCTCTCTATCTCTCTCCTGGGTGCTGTTTGATATGGCATCAGCCTTTGATGCCAGCTTGACTCTTTGATGCTTTTTGATCTGCCTTCTGTCATCTTTTAAAAAAAGGATCCTTCGCTTGCGGCTTTCTCTTTGCACATTTAGTTCCATTTACAAGGAGACTTAAAAACAGATTTGCTTGTAAACATTTTATTTTCCAGTGCTGACCTCACATCTCATGTTGCTGTTCAACCTTTGACTCTGTGAGAATGACACACTTGTATTATTCATCACATGGTTGTGGATCTCCTTTGAGTGTTATACAACCTCTTAGTCTGTGGATTGCCAGTGAGTAGATTGTTCATGTTGGAACTAAGTATAGAGACTAGATCTTTTCATGACTCAGATCTGCTCTGTAGGTTTCAAATGCAGCGGTGCAGCTGATTAGCAGAAATGTCAGAGTAAAGGGCACTTATCTGTAACTCACTCTCTCTCTCTTTCTCTCAGCTCTTCCTGACTCCCACTCCCTCTCTGTGAGTGTTTTTTTTTTGTCAGATAGTGAACATGAGACTATAGTAATCTCTTCTGAGATTAGACACACTTACCAAAGACCATAACGCATCTGCTTCACGCACTCCATTATGGCCGCTGTGTAAGAGCAGCAATCATGTGGTACATAAGTCACTCTCCTTTCATAGAACTCTCCAATTACCTCTTGGGTAAGCAAGTATGCCTGCAGCTTTTTTTGCTCTCCCGATGGCAAAAAAGACCCATTCTTAAGTTGAAAATGGAAGCTTTGAAGTGCAGGTACGTTACCACCATCAATTGGCTTAATTTCAGTTCACCTTTAACGATGCTCTGGGTTTTGAGAGCTGTAATCATACTATTCTTCAAAAGGATGAGAGAAAAAAAAAGATGAAGAGAAGATATGACTGGTGGGTATGAGGTGGTCTATCAGTAAAATAGACGAGCCAAATCATGGCATTCATGACAGCTGGAAGAAGGAGTGGGTGGGCGGGTGGGGGATGGGAGTAAAGTTCCTTAGCCACTATGCCAATATGTCTTCACACAGACAGATATTCCCTGTCAATTTGCAACAAGGCTGCGATTGCCATTAATCGCGTCTGAGAGTAACTTCACCTGACACCTGACACCTGGCCGATTGACCTACAAGGCAAGGCAAGCGGTGCAGCTGATTCAAGCCGACCCTCCGACCTGGAAATCCTTTCTAAAATTGTGTTTTCTGAACTTGCCCTTTGTCCCATCCCCAACCCCACCCCCAAACCCAACTAATTTATTTTGAAGTTAACTAAACCTTGAAAGCCATCAATAGTGAACTCTGGTGCTTTCCTATGCCTTCCAGTGTGCCATGAATCTTCCTGAGCCAAGGCACTCTGCTAGATACAGTACAGTTGTCAGCCACCTCATTTATGTTCTGATAAATCATTGTTACAATATTAAGAGAGGGGCCCTGAATGAAATATCTCACCGCATCCTGTATGCATTTGTAACATTAGCCAGGTGTGTAGGCACTGCGTAGCACACCTGCCCAGAACTATCATTACACACCTGCCAATAGCGGGGCCTCGTATGCAAATGTACTCTGAGTGGAAGAAGGATGTGAATACTAAATTGCACAAAAAAAGTAGATGAAAAATTCAATCCCTCCTTTAGGAAGTCATTCAATTCAAGTCATTAAGTGATATTGCCAGTCACTGAAAAAAAGGAGCTAAGATGCTTTGAAGAAACTCTGTGAAATATACACCACATATGTCAACCTGAAATGCATCTGTGTTCTGAGCGCTTCTTTCTTGTCAAGATGACTGGTGTGGGTATCTCACACGTAACCCTCTGAATCAGCAATGACTCTCACTGATCATATGACTATAAATAGCTGTACGCAACATACATATGCTCCATCCAAACCAGGCAGAAAAAAAAACACAGGGTAATTTGCCTATGTGAGCGCTGAAACAGGTACAGACACACGTTGCTCCCTCCTCTAACTGATAAATGTCTGCCTGTCTTCCTGAGGGCACAATCAACTAATTGGATATTTTCCCAGAAGTGGTGTGGGACGCAGCGGGGGGCAATAAATCTGGGCAAAGTCACTGTCGACCCTCCTTGTTTGCATGTATGGCTTCTCTAATGAAATGTGGTCCATTACCCACTATAGCTGCACACACACTGGGTTGAGACTCAATGTTTATTCAGTGAGGACGGATGGCTGTCTGACCAAGGCAGCAGAAATGATTCTAGCACTCAAGAACCTTCCTAGAGGAAAAAGTTGCTTCTTACAACAGTCCAGATACAAATCAGATCTTAAATTCAGCTCTATTGTGTTCTCCTAAGGTCCTAAGTCTGTATTCAGTTACAATCTAATCAAATAGAAAAAGACTATTGTCCAAGCTCAATCCAGATTCAGACCAAATTCAAAATCTAAATATACTTTTTCCGCTTCTCTCCTAAGGACAGGTTCGGAGGAACTGATCAAAAATTCAATAAGATCTTATTGTTTATATAATAATTTTTATAATGAGTGTGTTGAAAAGGCTCTAGCACTCTGTATGGTTTCTACCACAGAGAGCGGTAATCCTGCATTACAATCACCTCATGCCTGTCTCTCCTAACTCCCTCCAGCGGCGCTGGGATTAGCGCTTTCAGAGGGAAAGCATACAGCAAGACTTGGTAAATCGTTGGCTAGAGCATCCACATCTAGTGGAGAATTGCTTCTCCAGGGAGAACCACGGTTGGCAGAGTGTCGTTTCGTGTGAGGCAAAGAGTTCAACGTGTGCCCTGCCGAAACGCCATCATGCCCCTTCCACATTCTGCAGGTGGAGCCGCCTTTCTTTATGGGACAGGGGGCCTTTTAAAAGCATGTCTGCTGCACTGTTCTGGTCCACAGGGATATGCACGGCATGGGTGGAGAGGAGGTGGCAATTCACCCTCAACAGCAGTCATTTGCTGGGTGCCCTAAATGTGGAGAGTGTAGTCCGACCTAGCAATTGATACGCCACTGTTGCCATATTGTCGGATCTCACCAAGACATGCTGGCTCACAAGCATCAAGTGAAAATGTCTGAGCGTGAGACGCACCGTCAGTAGTTCCAAAGCATTGATATGTAGGCATTGTAGCCGCCTGTTCCACTTTTACCTGACGAGGAGGGACACGTTGGTTGTCACCGTGTGTCTGCTTGTCACCGTGCATCTCCTTGTCACCCACCCCAGCGGGGCTCCAACAGAGAGGTTCTTGGGGGAGCGCCAGAAGGCAAGAGACCTCCAGCATTCCTCATTCACTCACACGCATTTGCTCCTGGTCTAGACTGGCTAAGCGCCTGGGCGTGAGCCATGCCTAGGATGTCTCAGGAAATGCGGATCCAGGGTGGGGATAAGTCTTCCACATGCCTGTAAGCACCGCTTCATCCCACAAACGGGTTCCATCGGAATATTTGTTTTTTTGTGAGAGGAAATTTGCTTTTTAGAATTTTTCCCCAGTGGCTTCAAAGATCGCTGAAGTATGAGAAAGGGATCTGCTGTCTTGGTGCACTGGCTTATATAGCTGTGTCATTCATGCCAAAAGCTTTAAAAGGACCTATGAGAGGATTTCCTCAGGACCGATCACATGATTGGGGAATGGATTCTCATTGGTTAACGTTGAGTAGTTCGACTGACAGAGAACAAACACACATTTCTCCCCGTGCACACACACACACCCACTGACCTATCTGTACTCTGTAGTGCAGAGTTCACACACTTGTACTTCACACAATTCCAGGAGATGGATTGTTTTTTCCATCACACACATAAATAAACAGCTCCAAGGCAGAGAAAAAAAGTGATCTGTCACTAACTACTTTGCCATATCACACACAAGGTGCCGCTGCCTTTGTCCCACACTCTGGTGGTATTGGCACTGGAACTCAGCCTGTCATCTGTGTTCCCCTGCCACTAGGATGACAGTGGCTTGGCAGGAGTTAGTGATCCACACTCATTAGTGCCAACAGTGAAATGTTTCCAACAAAAAAAGAGGAAGTAGAAAAAAGGCAGACAGATAAAGAGGAAAGAACAAAGGAATGACACTTAGCAGTAACACGTAGCGCCCAAGGTCAGAGATTACAGTGGGGAGAGTGGCTGCCTGACTGCTGTTTGAAGAACTTATCAGCACTTAGCGGGTATGGCAATTCTCTCCATAAATCCCTCTCCCTCCCTCTCTGTTAGCATGTTTGCGCTCGACAGTGTTTGTATGAGTTTTTTGCACCTGTGAGAGCTGCTGTTAAAATGTTTGTGAATGCTTGTCACTGGTTTGCTGGAGAAATGCTGAAATAAGACAATAACTTTACTCTTTTACTACAGTGACCGAAACAGTGGGAAACGCAGATGTCACTGCACCACACTCTTTATACTTTTCTATTTGCTAAATAAACATATGGTATTCCTGTGTGAAAATCAGCCAATGATCTGATTTGCGATGCCAGTTGTGTTTAATTCTAGATCCCATACTTAAAGTCTTATGCACAAGTCATCCCTTTGCTCTGTGACAGTGATTGTTGGAGGCATTTCAAGGGCTGTGTTGTTAATCCACCCACCTGTTTCAAAGCATCATTAGTCTTTCCTAAAATCTTGTGAGTGAATCTGTGCAAACATGCTTCACTTTTCAACATGCGTTGGATGTCAAAGATCCTCTCTATGTATATGCACAACATGTACAGAGGGGGGAAATACTGAATACACAATTTTCAGCAAATATGTTTACAATGAGCTATTTATGTGGAATTTTCACTTCAGTACTTTGGTATTAATTCAAATTCTGCCTCCAAGTTGTCCATGGCTGTTGGGCTTCTATTCTGACTCCCTGCCAGGTCAGAAATCTTACACCCTCACGGCCAGGTGAGGATGGAATGATGCCCCTTCTATTTGCTGATAATGGTCCCAATGGTGCTTATGGGAAGGTCCAGATGTTTTAAATTATTATGACTGTGCTACCTGCAGCTCATGTCTTTCAGTGAGTTTGTGAAATCCAACAGCGAGTGCCTTCAAAAGACATAGGGCCCTATCATACCGCGGCGCACTGTGCATTCGCGACATGCGCATGGTGTCATTACTATTCTGTGCCAGCGCATCGTTCATTTTTTCCGGCAAAAAATCACGTTGTCTAGATAGCAGATGACACTGCGCTGTCATGGGTGTGTCAGCGAAAAGAAGAGGTGTGGTCTGGCGCAAAGCGTGCCAGATGCTATTATAAAGACGCAAAAATGAAATCCGCCAGTGACCAACAAAACCCTGGTCTGTCGTCAGTTGTGCATTGCTGAAAAGCTATTTTAGGGGCGCACATCGCTTTGGGATATGAAAGCGTGCACAATGCACCCTGCTTTTCTCATCAGCAGGAGCGCGCAGCAGGGTTTATACAAAAGTTTTTCATGTGGAGAAAAAAATTATGGAGTCCGTGGAAATATGAAATATAAATGTACATCACATATATCACAATATTTATTAATTTGCGTTGAAAGCTTTTGTTTCCCCCGTCTTCTAACATCATTGGCATAGGACACAACTGAGGATATTTCCTCCCATACTTCCTTGACCTGTGGAGGTCTGGGGGGATTCTTTCCATCGCCAAAGATAACCTGTTCACGCGCTTTTACCTCACGCACTAGCAGATCGGTCTCCTCCATCGAAAAATGCTCCTGTCTTCCGGGTAAATTCGCCATGGTAATAGCAACACACCATGGAAAATGCGCCGCTGGCTTTTAAAGGGAATGAGAGTATAAATCCTGATTGGTTAATTGTATGTTACGCCCAAAACACACCCATGACTAATGAAGTACTTTAAGACCAACCCTTTTGAACCATGCGCCTGGCGCAATGTTCGCTTTTCCCGCCGTCAAAATACCAAATTGTGTCGGGCACGCCCCCCAAAGCAACTTGCGCGACAGACTTTAGACAATGCGCATATGATCGTGAGATAGAGCCCACAGTCTGACCATCCCTGTAATTACCCAGGCAAGGAGGTTATGTTTTTGCGGGCGTTTGTCTGTGAGAAAGATACGTTTGAAAAGTGCTGCACGGATTTGGATGAAATTTTCGGCCAGTGTGGATGTTAGGACAAGGAACAGATGATTATATTTTGGTGGTGATCCAGAACACTGTCTGGATTTTGTGTTGGGTCAGTGACTGTATATTGCCTTGGCGGAGGTCTGTGCTCTCCGAGTGCTTTTCTAGCATTATGGATAGTTGTTGAAATGTATGGATGGTGGTCAGTTTTCACAGTAGCACAGTAGCGTTAGACTTGGCTACACATCCATCCCGCAGTTAGTTTTGCCATGTAATGCATGAGCTCAAGTGAGCTCAACTGAGCTTCATATTCAATTCATTTTAAATGTAAAGTAATTCTAACCTCAAATGAAACTGAATTAAAATTCAAACTATAACCAATCATCAAATTTAAGATTTCAATTTAATGATTGGTTATATGGCCTATGTGATTTTTATTTTCTAATTAACTTTTAATTTCATTTTTGTTACTTTGACCTCTCATAAGCATCATCATTGCAATATAATTACTGAAAATGTTGCTGCATTTCATACTCCACTGTAGGTACTGGATGGATCTCTTGCCACTTTAAACAAGTTTACAGCCACATGACAACATCCCAAAAATTGAGTAAACCTTCCATGGGCTTAATCGATACTTACAATATAAGGCCATGACTAAAAATTATAAAGTGGTGACCTCGCACACCACAATATGAATATAATTTTGGAGCATTGATTTTATTGTTATTAAATCAGCAACCCCTAAAGCTTCAAAGTAAAACAGCACTCTATCTTGTGTAAGACGGAAACAAATGAAATCCCTCTGCTGAGAAGAGGGCACCCTTCTAAATCCGTGTGGCAGCAAACCACGCACATCTCTAATGCATCTCCACATCATCTCTAGGGCGCTTTCGGTTAAGGCCACCTTCCCCATGATATCAGACTTCATCTTTCGTCTTCCTCATTTGATCTGTCCCCCCTCCTCGCCTCATTTGCTCTTTCCCATTTCAAAGTCACTGTCAAGATGCAGACAGAAACGTGCACTGTAACCATGAAAAACATACAGACATCAGAAGAGATAAACACCAAAGCTTATTTTCTACCCTCCTGATTCTTGCTTCACTATCTCCAGTCTCCACCTTCGCATTCTGTTCAATTTTGTCTCTTATTTCCTTACATCATCTTCTCTCCATCTTCATTTCAGTCAGAAACTTAGAGTGGCTCTTTTGCTCCCAAGTCTTTAGAGTTTACACAAGCTCTGTTACAATTCTCTGTTTCTGTCTGGCTCTGGCCAATCAAACAGCTTAAGAGTTTAATACAAACCATCAAGTAATATTACATAAAGGCTTGTAATATCCTCTGTTTTTCTAATTCTCCTTCTGAAACAAACAAGCAATCAATCAACATTCTTCTGAATATCAATATTTTTTAGACTTCATATGGCTCTGTCTGAAAGCTTGCTTTGCTGCTGTGTGAGCTAATTTAAGGGTGATGACAGTTGGAGTGGTTTGGGTAGCATACAGACAAATGTATATAAACAGGAGGTGGCAGATGGCAGTGATGTGGGAGAAGCAGAAAAATATTCTTCTGGTGAGAAACTGCTTCAGACCTGTGACGGTGTGGTGAACATGTGTGGTTGTGGGAGGGTTGAAGTCGTGCTAGGTCATTTGTCCATAATGTGAGAACCCTGTGGGGGAAGGCACCTATAGCATTGTACCAACTCAGTATTGGGTGTACATACATACACACACATTTACATTTCTATATGTACAAGTCCAACCACCCTTGACTCTCCCCCTCCCCCCGACAGACAGACAGACAGACAGACACACACACACACACACACACACACACACAGCCTAATCAGAAACATACTTAATATTAAACACTAATCTACATTTTTCCTTGGAAGTGTAAGACTGTGTTCTCATCCAACCTTTTGGACAGACACTCACAGATGTGTATAATAATGTATGCTCTCATACACAGTCAGAACAAATTAAAGGTTAAGCTGGGGCAGTGGGGAGTTCTTAAGCACTAAAGCCTAATTTATGGTCGTGCAACACCATCAAGACGCAGACACAGAGTTCTATTCACAGAGAGGTTTACCTTTCACAGTTCTCCAACGTGTGTCCATGTAATGTTACCATGCACACCACCAGACACTGGTTAAACTGGCACTAGTCTACCCACATATCAATACAATGCAATTAAACAGTACAATTAAAAAGTAGTTTGGCTTTGTCCTTCAATCATTTCGTTAATGTTGCTAATAGACACAGTACTTAAAATGGCCAAGTTATTAACTTTATATATATATGAGTAATTACGAGTTTTCTGCCAGCCAATTTTCTGTTAGCTCCTGAGCTTTTCACATACCTGCTTACTGAAGAAGCCCTGATTTCAAAACTTTATTGAAATACAGACACAGTACAATTGAGAAATCCTTCTACTATATTTAAAACATCCGAGACTATTTACAAAACTTGCACTGTGAACTAGCATGTTGCTAACTATACATCTGGTGGGTGGCAAGAGGGCAAAACAAAGCGAGCCGACAAATCACACGTTCCCTCTATCCGTGGTGCCTGCGTAGAAACAACGGATAGTTAGGCTATCTGTCAACCCGCCCAGAGCATGTAGGAGAGGGTCTGCGTGTCTGCGTAATGTCGGAGTGTGACGAGTATAAATTCAGCTTTATTCAGGAGATAGCACAAACAGTGGAGAGGAGGCCTGAGTACTCACTCTGTCCATTGAAGTTGTGAATGAGTGTGTTCCAGGTGGACCTGCTCTAGAGCGGCCGAGTGGGCGGTCATCAGGAGGTAGAAAGCCATAGATCCTGAGAAGCTGTTAATTAGTGCAGCAGCAAGCTGCACAGGGGCCCATTTTAATCAAACCTCCTCTCCTCTCCTCTCCTCTTCCCTGTCTGCCGAACCTCACCCCGCAGGGCAGAGGGCACAAACCAACACTAATGTAGATGCATGAGTTCTCTCTTTCTCTCTCCCCTTTTCTCCCTTTCCCTCGTTAGGCTACTGCAGATTAACTGCTACTAGCAGGTTAACCAGCCACTCAATATCCACCACTTATCAATGCACATCCAATCCTTTCTCGCTACACGCTGTATCTCTATTTCTGAAACACAAGAGAGCGCATCGGTAGTAACAGAGGACTAAAGACTGCAGTCACCAATACATATCATCAAAGACGTGACTGGGAAAACCTGAGAAGGACTGTAGACTAGGCCTATAAGTCAAAAATCCTGAAAATTAGTAGTGTCCGGAGCATGTCTGTTTTTTCTTGTCTGTGAATTGCAATTTCACGCAGTTCCCTGTGGTCTGTAGTCGTGTATTTGAATGACACTTGACCAGCACCTCACTTCTCCTTTGAGGGACTCACTCTGAGACTCTAGTGCCAACTGTAACCACTGCGCGAGCCACCGTAAGAACCACTGCAGGTAAAGTGTCCTATTTAAATCTACGCAAGTATCACACTTTGCAACATCAAATCAGCGTGGTCACAGACATACCGGTACTCACCTTTAGGATGTAGTCTATTATGTATTATGTACAACAAAGACATGAGTATAGGATAATTATCTTAGATTTCATTCACAAAGCTGAATAGGAAGAGACAGTTTTGTTCTGATTAATGTTTCGGAGTTTAAGCCACATTTTCTTTTCTGCCGTGATATGCTAGGAAACTTACCTTGCCTAAAACTGCTGGTGAATCGCAGATCTTGGATATATGCTTTGAAGGTATCCAAAGACTGATGAAAAAGTACAATGCGAGCGACATGTACGGCAATTCTTTCAGTATCGCAAATTTACTTGACAATATATAAATCTTCAAACCTTTCACCGAACCATAAAGAATGAGTTACTCCCCTACTAGGCTGAACAGACAATCGTCGGTCATTTGGAGTCCAACTTGCATTACGACTCGTTTGCAATGTGCCACCGCAAACCGTATGGCACGGAAAGTCCTTGGCTCAACATTGCATTACTCCCTACGCCATCGCTAGGCTGTAACCAGGTAACGAATATAAGAGGAGACGCCCCAGGGAGAAGCAGGAGGTGTTAAATCAACTCGCTCTTCTGTGTTCACAAACTGTTTACTGGAAAACACAGTGCGCGTTACAAACAGTATGCACGAGCCACGTAAAAAAAATAAGAGAGGAAAAAAGAAAGAAAAACTATTAGTCTCTACATTTGGTAGAGTGCGTGTGAGGAATGAAACACCAAGGAACATGCCAAGTGAGGTGCAGAGTGGCAGACTACACGGAGAATGTACGTGGGCTGTGATTACGCACAAGGCAGTGTGAGCTCTGAACATAAAAAAGCCCTTCATAACTTCAAATCCGCTACTCCACTATGAAAAGATATAATATACTGAAATAAGTTTTAATGTCTACTTAAAAAAATATATAGCAGTTGCCTGGTGCATTTGTAAGTATGTTCTTTGTTTTAAAATAATATATATTCAGACAACAGCATAGCTACTTCCCCCTTAAGGTCATAGAGCCCTGACAGGTAGCCTAAATCATGACAGATTGTTTCTGAGGTGTAGCAATACACTGTGTGGCTAATGCAACTATATTGGGACCCACAGAAGATGAATACAATTCTTCAATTGTAATATAGAAAACTGGGTATAATCATTTAACTTGTAATAATAGTCTCATATTTTCCCTTTAAACCATATTGTTCAGAGCATATGGTTTTCATTTCTATTTTTTATGAGATGGGAAAATCTCTGCCCTGTAATTTACACCACTGAGCATGAAATCAACCTGAGGAAAATTTTCTAGTATCTTTAATAAACTGTTTTGAGAAAAGTTTGAGAACAAGGACAAAAGGAACATGGCTTCACTTTAAATGTCATCAACACACATGCAGAGAAAGAGGACAGTGAACCAGAATGTTTTATTGGCCCTGAAAATTGGTGTCAACAAGAGGCTTGAGTGGTGTTGATAACCTGATCTCTTGAAGTAATCTGTCATATTGAGGGGCGCTTACCTGAATGAAAAAAAAAATCCTGCTGTTATGGTAAATGCCACGGTTAAATGATTATGCAGTAGTGGTATGGATTGTGTTCTTTCGATATTATGACATTTCTGCAAATTGTGTAGTTCTCAGTGCATGTGCGGCAACTCAGTGATGTTACCTAGACGCTATCTTTAGATCGGTCCGTGGGCTTGCCTCTATAAGGAAGGACATGGAGAAATCAATAGCTCATTACTTGTTCTTGACTAGGTCTTGTTTGTGTGCTACTGCTGCTACAGAATCTCTGAGCTCCGAACTCCAGACCCTCACTGTTAAAATATCCCTGTCAAAGCCACACTTAATGTGAATGGCCAGGAGCTTGGGCTCTGGTAATAACATGGCCAACAAACCCAAGCTTCACTGTGGCCCTGAAGTTGTTCAAAACATCCTCCTTTCAAACTCAATTCTGTGTCCATTTGTTTATTTCCTTCTTCCTGTGTGTGTGTGTGTGTGTGTGTGTGTTGCGTCACGTGTACGTGCATCTTCTTATTCATGCCTACAATACAACATCTCAACATCTACACAGCCTGCGCCCCACAACACCCCCAAACCACACGCGTTTTCCCATAGTGTTGGAAAGGTCACCTGGGGAGGCGTGGTATTTTCCTAACAGTTGCCATTAATAGAGGAGAAGGCCTGAGAATGTCAGCAGGTAGATAGAAGACCTCAGCACCCCTTAGTCCGGTCACATCCCGATGGGTGCGAGGGAATGGAATAATATGTGGAGGAATATGTTGGGGAAATGGAAAGGGGCCAGTGAAATGCATGACCTTTCCTCAGTAAGAATAACCCCTGTGCAGTACACACATACATACAGAGAGAGAGGGGGCAGCAGCAGCATTTTCACATTGTCCTCTGGCACATAAGCCTCAGCCCAGGCATCCAGTTGTGGAAATTGCCCCCATTTACTCTCTGCCAGCACAAAGAAGTCTGCCGTCTGCTAGCATTGAGCGGAGACTCAGTGCAATTGATCAGCATTGAGGGCTGACGAGAGAAAAAAATGCCTTCATAGGTCTCCAGAATTTTGCCTGTGCACCTGTGGAGGCAACTAGTAAGAAACATTACCAGTTAGTCAGGGGTTGGCCAATTTTTAGCTAGAAAAAGAGGACAATTGGAGTATGTCTCCATACTCCATTTTGTCTCCATACTTCTCACATCTCTCTCAAAATGAAGAGAAACTACAGAGAGACACATTCAATTAGTGACCGATATGAAAACAGCAAGACACGTGTTTTGCCATAAACTATGAAATCAGTATCTCTGTTATACCCCAGAATGGCTGCAAATTGGAAAGGAGGAACAGCAGAGCTTCTTCACTGAAACAACCCCCTCCCACGGAGTTGCTAACCTCTATGTGGGATAGAACAGACCTTGCCAGGGCACAGTTGGGAACCCAATGACACACACACACACAAACACACAGTGATTCAACCTAAAAATAAGCTTGGTCTGCCTGGAAGCACCCCCATCAAAATGACCATGGCAACAATTAGGGGGACCAGAAAGTTGCACATTGTTGGATCACAAAATCCCAAACTTTCACCTGCAACACACCACCAAATCTACACACACACAGAAGCGTAATTGCTCCCGGAGAGGCTTGTGAGGACAAGAGGCAAAAGTTCATTTCCTCCTCTCTCTCTCTCTTTCTTTTTTTTCTCATGATGTTTGTCATTACCCTTTCCATGAAAAGGTAGAATATGGGTAACTTTCAAATTCCCTGATAACTGGCCATGATTAAAGCTCTTCTTTCCATGTACTCTTGATCATTTCCATGATTGCTCCGTGCTGTCTCCTGTTAGTCAGAGCTGGTGTGGGGCACGTCTGTCCGCTGAGGTTATGCCTGGAATGCACTTCCTCAGCCAGTGTATTTTTTGGGTGGGCTGTCACACAAAGCTTATGTCCCAGTGGAGCCACTGAGCGGTGGAGTCAATCAAGCTGAAATCTTGAGTAGCAAAACTCAATTATGTAATTCATGTGCAGAAGCTCAGCTACGCATTTCAGTAAATTCCCACTGAGTGGCTTTCAGTGGCTTTCAGTGGCTTAGCCACGTTCCAGTTCAGCAGCAGCAGCAACGAGGTTTAGTGTAAAATTAACACAACCGCCACCTCAAAAGTATGTAGAACACAAACCCTACTGCTTACATGTTAACTGTTGGAGAAGTCAGCATGATCTGCAGAATCAGGTGATTCTCACCTGGGACCGAGGACATAATACAAGAGAAGTCTGGAGCACACTGATCAATCTTGCAGTCTTTCATATGTGCAAACAGGATTAACGTTTCCTCCTGTTTTCACTGGTAAAAGACTGCAAGATTGATCAGTGTGCTCCAGACTTCTCTTGTGTTATGTCAAAGATTTTCTTTTATGTTTGTGATATGTCCCAGTTCATAACATAGAATTACATAAATCATATCCTGAATGACTTGAGGGAATGACACATTTATCTATCCTTCACATGACCAAATATCATAGAAATGAATTAGACACGAGTTGTCTGATAAACATAGTTGACTGACAAAAAACACACATCTCAAAAAGTGCCCAAATTGATAGACTGATTGTGTGCATTAAAATATAATCTAGGAGCACCTCAAGGACAGAGTGGCACAGCATTTGAACGCTCTATGACTTCTCTATGACCTCTGTCAAAGAGAACATTTGAAGAGGTCTGTATTTAATAACAACTAAAGCTTAGAGGAGCACAAGGAAGAAGAAAAGGAAGAGAAGAAGCTTTAATGGCTGCCAGGAGCACACATGCATGAAAGGCCTGTATTGGCTTTGGTGCCCGTTCCACATATACCGGATATTCTCTGCTCCATATGACTCACAAACTCAACTACTATCATTATTCTTGACATACTCCAGAAAAAGTGTGTCTGTGTAAAAAGTGGGATTGTAAAAAGTGATTCAAACTTTTGTCAGGAAGAGGAATGAAATAGAAGTGTGAACTTCATTGGGTTGCAGTCAGTTGATTGATGCTAGCATGATTTAGTGAAAATTACTGTTGAATAATAGCCTGACAAGCCAGACTGTAACATCAAAATCTATAGTCTGGCCACGACCGATAGGTCGGGCTCAATCCAAGGGGCAGAATCAGCGGTTGTCTTTCAAACTGCCTCTGTACACCGATTGGCTGATAAGCTACCGCTAGGGTATGTCTAAGTGATTCTCTATGAGGACAGAGTGATGTGAGTGGTCCAACCAAACCTTGGAAGAAGACCTGCTGAGGCCCTATGGCTTGTGGCTAGACGTCTCGGCTGAGCAAAACTATTTGCTACTGCTAAGTGACGCCAACATCTAGATTTCTTGGCTAGCTGAACATTTAAGTGCCCAAATTTAGAAAAGGCAGTTGGTTGATAGTGATATCTTTTTTATTTGAGAAGTTTGACAACAATAACAATAACTTGATTAATAACTCAGAAATCTCTGACTCTACCAAATCAGAAATGAAATATGAATAAAATGATGAAACAATGTTGATAAAAATACATTTACAAAGAGACAGAGAGAAATGTTTCACAGACATTTGCCATATGTAGAAGGTATATCACATAGTACTACATAGTGCTGTTCTTTTTCATGTGAAATTCTGGAGACATCACAAGAAACTGACAAGATACGACCATAACAGAAGACCTGGTAATATTGATACACTACAGACTCACCCACTCATAAACAACTGAATCAGCAAATTTAAACTTAAAAAAGGTTATAAAGAGAGTAAAATAAGTACCGTTGCAATTACTCTCTCCTCTTTCTTTTCCCCTCTCCCTATCCCCACGACTCCCTGATGTCTAAATTTTTAAATTCATCTACTTTTCTGTCCCGAGTTTCCTATTTCTCACTCTCTCTTTGTTTCTTGTCTTCCTCTGCGTTTATCTTTCATCCTGCTCCCCATGGAGGTTCCTCAGAGCAGCATGCAGCCTTTGTTCTTGATCTTGGTGGGCTGGGGGCACAGCACGGCACGAATGGCCTCATCAAACACTGTCTTTAACCCGCGCTGGGTCAGGGCAGAACACTCTAGGTACTTCACCGCATCTGTCAAGGCCATAGAAGGGGAGGCACACACACACACACACACACACACGGGCACGCACGCACACAGACACACACACACACACTCACACACACACACACATACACACACATACACACACACATACACACACACACACAGCATTAGTAATACTGAAATACTGAATATTAATACTGTGGACTCATCACAATAAATAGACCAATTAGTGTCAATCACCCCTCCACACACAGACACACACACACACCACCCCAAAATGCTTAGCTGAATTACTCATGTAACTCAAAAATAAACCTGCCTACAGTATTCACCATGAACTATATTAGCCTGTACCATACACAATACACAATAAACTGAATATACATAAATGCTAAGTGAGAAATTTCTTCACACATTGGTTTCTGCTGGTCCTACAAAAACAGAAACAGTCCATGGAGCCTACACTTTGATGTGCTGCATGACAGTCTAAGTACGTGTGTGTGTGTGTGTGTGTGTGTGTGTGTGTGTGTGGGTGGGATAGCCCATGTGTTCTTCCAAATGCTAACTTGGAAAGCGAAACTGAACAGGCTGCATTAGGCTGAGTTTACTGGGTTATTATGCAGGGCACATTGGCAGTCAGTTATGTCACACATTTTCCAAATATCTAATGTGAGCACAATTACTGTAATGGCCAACAATTAATACCCGACACAGGTGCAATACTGGCTTATCACACAGTACTGTTTAGCATTTTCAAAGATATCCTGATTTTACTAACAGGAGCTCTACACACACACTAATAAGAACATACCTCTTCCTACCTACCAATGAAGGTCCATTTGATTCGATATGTGCTTTTTTTTTTTTTTTTTTAGAAAATCTTTGTCTAAAAATCTTGATCTGTAATCAAACACAGCTTTTAATTGTTCCGTTCAAAAATGTGTCCTTAACTGTTCTATCATAAAACAAATATTTAAGCAATAAGATCCAACAGACTGCAGGTTACACTGGTCGTAGAACAAGAGGCACAGCAACCTATTGACGTGTGGTGCTTATTACTTTTCTAAAATGATTTAGAAACCTCATAACCGATAACAGATGTCATATCCAGTGCTCACATCAGTATCATCTTGCCATTAGTAACTATCATGAAAGTTTTCTAAATGGGTGATACCATGACAGCTTATTAGCATATGACATCCTGACAGGAGCCATGAGAATAACTGAACTGTACAAATATACTACATCATATGTCCTGACAGGACCGTCCTCTGACTGGTTGGTGACCAGAAAAGCCTACACTCTGTGCTGTTCAGACATCCACTGAAATTAGCTAGTTAATAATCCATCCTACGTATGTGACTGCTGAACTGTAAATGCAATGCAAGTGAATGCCATGCGGACAGACAAGACAAATTAAATCCCACAGAATTCCACACAGCTCCTTTAGAGGAAATTCTAAATAATGAATTGCAAATGTCACTTCAGGCTCAGACTTATATCACTTACCCTTTGATTGTATTCTGCCAGATCTCTTAGATCTGCCAACAAAGCTCTCATACATATACCCCATCACATCTTAAACTTGGTTTGCAGTTGTTGCTCCAAACCTATTGAACCAATTGCGCTTTGACATAAACGCTTGACCTAAACCCTTGGCTCCAAACCCACCATTTTGCTCTGTCCTTCTAAGGCCTCCAACCCTACATCTGCTGTTATGTCTGTAAACCCTGTGCTTGAGATCTGTTGTTCTTCCAGTGGCGTTGATGTTTATATGTGTCTGTTTGTTAATGTGTGTATGCCTTTTTTTATTTACATTGATATTATAATTGTTTTATTTATCTTTCACAGGTCTCTGGTCAGTGAAGTCTGTTTACTGTGAAGCCTGTGTACTTACAAATACAATTTACTATCATACTCATATGTAGATAAGTAGATATATTAATTGAACTCACCAATCTCTTTGGCCAGAGCAAGGCCTTGTGGGTAAGTGATGGGTGTGAGCTTCTTCTCCTTGAGCTTCTCAATGGTGTCCTTCTCATCTCTCAGATCCAGCTTGGTGCCGACCAGGATGATGGGTGTGGAAGGGCAATGATGCCGCACCTCTGGGTACCACTAAGTGGAAGAAGAGTTTCACAAGGAATGATGAAGATGAAGAAGACTTGGTCTCTCTCTCCCACACTTTCTTTCTTTCTTTCTCTCTGTCCCCTTCTCTCTTTCCATCTACTTGTCCTTTTTTAGAATCTTTTTGTCTCCCCTTCCCACTTGTGATGTGAAAAGTGAACGGAGTGAATAAGTGCTAGGCTGTGAGTGTTGCTTAACACTCAGCCATGTCTTGGAAACCAACATGGTGCTTTTCAAACACTGCCTGCTATCATGAATAGTGTATCACAAAGAGAGAGCAAGCAGAAATAGTTTCCGTAAAGAGACATTTTATATTAACACCCTCTCCCTCACCCTCACACACACACACACACACACCACCAAAAAACTGAATATTGATACCCAGCAGGCACAGCATTTTCTAATATTGCCAGCATTCATTATTAATGCGTCTGTTGTTGTTCTGCATGACCCGCGACGGTCTGCTGGGATGGGTTCATCATTATCTGGCAGTCTCTCATCTCTCAACGCAAACGAAACAGAGAGGAAGAGGACGAGAGAAGAGGCGGATGGATAAAAACAGAAATGCTGATAGAGACCGCTGCCACAGTTGCTGCTGCGGCCGGCTGCTCTTCTGACTCATGTGAGTGTGTCTGAGAACACCTGCCAGCTCAAGATTAGTCCCCTCAGTACTCTGTGTGTATATGTGTGTGTGTGTGTGTGTGTGTGTGTGTGTGTGTGTGTGTGTGTGTGTGGGATGGGTGGTGCAGAGATGGCTGAGTATGTGGTCCTGGGCACTAAAAAGGCTTTAGAGTCCGGCTTGCCTCTGGATTTCAGATGTGTTCTGTTCCATGCTAGCACTACGCTAACTGAGCAGGACGCTTTGCTTCTGACTGTCAAACAATGCCCAGGTACTGTACATTCCAATCAGTAAACGCATGGCGAGCAAAGTAAAACATGTAATGCAGATGTTAGTGAGGAACCCAACATCATGTTAGGCAGCCTTTTTCGCTGTCCTCCAAAAGGACGGATTCTCTGACAGATTCAGAGAAATGAAGGTCTGTAAATCTTGTGTGAAGGTGCTTTAGTGACTCCATGCAGTGTGCATTCCATAGCAGCAAATGTGGGTCCACTACAGTGACATTTGGAGCTCTCAGAGTCCCTGTCTTTTTTCAACTACATTTGTCCCCAGACAAAATGCTCAATGCACAAGCTCTAACAAGGCCTATGCTGATGTTTTTTTCCCCCCCATCTCCTCTTAATGGCAAGGGTTGTGCCACGACAAAGCCTCAAGCATCAAACCATGCCAAGGTAAGACCTTGAGCTCAACATCTCCCCTTGAGCTTCGGGTTTTATAACACAATAGAGGCACTATTCAACAACGACCTCTCAATACACAAAGAGTTATGACGTCAGGGGACTTTTACAGGGACTTTTCATGGCTTTTTTTTCTTACAAGTGTGTCACCTCATCTCACTTTCCATCTGGGCTAGTCAACCATGAATGTCATGCACAAATATCCTGTCACAGACGAAAACTGGTACACCTGGGTCATTTTTACATTCCATGGCATAGTCAGATCCCAATATCTCATTAAAAGGGAGACTAAAAGAGCTAGCTTTTGTTGGAATTGCATAAGCACTAATCCTATGTGGATAAGTCATCAAGTAAGACACAGAATATGCAGAGATACAAAGGTAGGAACCAGCCGCTATCTGCCTTTAAATAGATACTAATTTGTCTTCTAAACCCTTCACAATCCAACAAGTCTCCATCTGCACATGGATGTTGTTACCATGGAGATGTGAGAGCAACAAAAAAAAAACACAAAGAGATGGAAAACTGAAATACAACACTGCTTCCATCCTTAGAAGGAAAACTTGCGATGAGCACAGGGAATTTAGAGGAGATCGGTTTGTGTTTGGAAAGAAATGAAAGAAAAATGCAACTCATTAACTTCTACATTTTAATCTTGTTTTCACATCTATTTGCATAAATGAGGATAACACTTCCAAATCACCACATCATGCTTCACTAAAATACTTTATGAGTTGTTAAAGCAAACTGATTAAACTGCATCTTCCAGTCTTCTCTTATGAAGAGGTCTGAAGCACTACTGCTAGTACTACTAAAAAGCAGTAGTATGCCATGTTATAGGTCTACATGAGAACTAAGAGTGGTATATTATGTTATAGTCCTATATGAAGATGAAAAGTAGTATAATATGTTTTATTACACAGCTCTTTATTTAATATAATGCTGTAGAATGGAAAGGAAAGTGAAACAGAATGTTGCAATAACCAATCAGCTGATCTGTAAGATCTGTAATCTGTATCTGTAACAAACTACATTTTTTGCGGAAGCTATCTTCTGTCTTAATAAGTAAATTACAATGAAAGCAATGCTAAACAATGCTTTGTTGTTGTGTTATTGATATCTTCAAAAGGTAGCCGTGAAATAAGCAGGATAATGTTCTGCGAGACAGTCATTATCGTGGAATAACTCCCTTCATCCTCCGACAGGACATTTTTTAATTTCTCATATATTTTTTCACTCGCCATCGGGCTCCCATCACCCTGTCGGGAGTGATTGCACTCTGTCGGGAGTTATTGAACGCCTCACAGAACGTTATCCCTTACATATGCCTATATAAACACGAAGAGTAATAGATTATGCTATAGACCTACATGAGGACTACAAAGGAGTAGTAGATCATGTTATGGGTCTCAAGGACTAAGAAGAAGTAGTAGATCATAGACCTATGGCCTATGTTTGCATTTACTGCAACCAGACTAGCCCACTGTGTCTCTACAGGCTCTCTCCAGGACCATTATATCTGCCAACACTCACCCAGTATTTGCTGTCTGGAATCCAAAGCTATTTAGCCAAGCACTTTTCTTCAGGACAGGGAGAATTTGAAAGATGACTTGCCTTTGATTTGACATTTGTATTGACTAACTTGCTATTTCCTGGCACACAGTCTAAATGACTGATTCACATTTCTTTCTCTTAATTAAATTATGAGAAAAGAGAGAGAGGTCATGTTACACAGAGTAGAGCTATATTTGTCTTTAAACTGTCATGTGGGTAGTTTCATACTTTGAAAACTCAGCCAAAACCTCCAACTGAGGCGGACCAAAGGAGAACATTGCCAGGTGAAATGTTTTTCTTTTAAAAATAAATTTTCACTACCTGGACACAAAACACCCGCAGGACATGTATTTTTTCTCAGAGAAATAAGACCGAACATTTAAGGTTCAGATTGTTTATTTTTCATCAGATTGATAGGACCCAGTGAGGACAATTCTGTTAAAGGGGAGCAAGTTGAGGTTATCTGAGGTTCTATGGCCCACGGGCTCTTAACTGTTTGTTTTGCTGCAGTAAGGATTATGGGGCAGACAACAAATTAGCTTTATACAGTTTGAAAAAAGGAGCACTAATGGCTCTATAGATACTGTATATTGTAGGAAAAAGGGCAACAATGCGTACTCCTGTACACTGTATGTCTGGATATTGTGGTTGTAGCACACTTTGGGATATGAGGCACATATTTCTTGTTATGCATTCCATATAGAAATAATGAAATAATGACAAAAACATATATTATTCAGAAAATAGTGTCAGAAGGTTGAATTAAAAAACTGCTTGAAAATGACAGAATTAGTCAACATTCCAAGGAGCATAGAAAAGAGAATCTTATTTTAATATTGACTTATAGGAGGATTAGGCCACACAGTAGGCTATTTTATATAACTTACCAAATCTAATTTTATCTACCTACCTAACTATCTAATTTAAAGTCAGCCTCTGTCTCACAGAGCTGAGTGCTATTTCAGTGTGTGCTATGCTAATTCATTTGAGGGCTGTCTGTATTCACTGCCAACCTCAATCCATCTGCTGAAGGACCTGTATCTGAGTGCAATTTGGAGTCATTTCAGCCCTTCATATCATGAGCAGGTCGCACTTCACTGCCAAAACCCCAATCATACCTGTTTGCTGTTTCTGATATCAAATTGTGGAACATGCACTTACATGCTAAACACACAAAAAAACTGGGTCATGATGATAACATCAAACATCTAACCCAGGGCAATAACGACCCTACGACAAACATATATGGACATCTGGTTTGTGCGTTTTTATCCACTGGGTTTTATATAGCTACTGTGGCCCGTGGACTCTGATTGAAGATCACCTGTAAAAAGTCTATGTTGCATTGCCACACAGACTTCTTGTCTTCGCTGTCTGAATAAGCCAAGCGCCAATAAATGAGGCAGATGAGGAGATGAGTCAGCCTGGCAAATGAAAGCCCACTTTTCAATACGCTTCTTAATGAATGTCAGACTCGAGGCTCACACAAAGGGTCGTGAGGTGAAGGCCCAGGAGGATAATGATTAAAAAATAACAACATGACAGGGGAGGATATACACATGAAGTGCATCAGAGTAAATAAAGTTAACTCTGCTGGAAATGCAGCAGTCCCATACCACTTTACTACTGTTTTCCATTTTCTGATTGTCTGAAAATCCTTCTAATGGATTCTGTAAATGTAATTTTACTATTAATAAAATGTACATGATATAAATGTTCAAGATTGCATATGCATTAATGTGTAATGTCACTCTGTGGTGGTAGAAACATTGATGCATGACCATTAAAACATGATGAGGCAAAAATAAATAAATAAAAGTGTCCATTTGCACAAGCTGTAAACACTGCCACCTAGTGCTCTGCGACCAACCTACAACTACAACACAAACTAAAACAATCCCCCAGTTTCTTGACACGATTCATTGTTAGTCTGAGCATAAGCACATACCAAAAAGAGAGGGACTAACCTTGGCTCTGACGTTCTCAAATGAGGCTGGACTGACCAGAGAAAAACAGATGAGAAACACGTCCTGAAAAACAAGCACAGGAGCACAAAAAAAAAAGATCTCTATGAATGCCTTCAGTCTTGTATTTATTCAGGTGCTGTCATATTATCAGACATCATTTAAAAATAATGAATGTCTACATTATGTTTTCACACTGTCCCCATATTCCATTCAATTCTCTGTGTATGTGACAACACAAAGGAGTTTGGGTGTAAAATAATAGCAACCTAAAAGGCACATAAATCCTTCCAAACACTAGAGCCTTATTGTCATTGCTAGAACAGGGTGATTTCTATCAATACTGATATAATATAATAATACTCAAGGCTGTTTATTCAGCCTTTATATGATTATATGGCATCCAAACTCATTTCAAGACGATACCAAAACAAACAGTATCAAAATGTTACATAGTGTTGCTTTAAATGTAAATATATGCTGGTGTACTATTTACTGATGGAGTTTTCAGACATGATTTGATTGGCTTTGTTAATCATGAAGCTCATTAAAAAGTGCCTCTGCTTACAGTCTGTGGGTAGGAAAGTGGTCTCAGTCTGTCGTAGTCCTCCTGTCCAGCTGTATCCCATAGCCCCAGGTTCACTGGTTTGCTGTCCACCATCACATTTGCAGAGTAGTTGTCAAACCTGGGAGAAAGGGGAGGGAAATAAGAAAGCAATCGCTCACGTTCCCTTGATAACACTTTCAGAGAGAGGCTGTCTATGCACCTAATAGAGCAGTCATTCCATCAACACAGTGATCATTACACCTCGATGTGCCATAGCAATGGAACATGAGAACTCAGGAGAAGTGACAGTCTTTGAACAGTAGACAGAGTCTTCTCATGGGATGTCATTACTCGTTCCCCTTTCACTCATCCACACACCCTGACACACGTCTCTCCACACTCAGGAGACAGAGACAGACAGACAGACAGACAGACAGGCAGACAGGCAGACAGACTTATAATGGTGTCCTGAGAGGGTGTGGGCTTAAGGCATGTTTATCGAGATGGAACCGTACTGCCTCCTGGAGTTATTACAGCAAGTGTTACAAAGAAGCCCCCTCCACCACATACACACGCACACACACGCACATGCACATGCACATGCACACAGAGACACACACACGCATGCACACAAAAAACTCAAACAATCAAAACTCAATAATCCCACTCAGGAAACGCTTGTCTATAAGTGAGGATTCATACGATTTGCACCACTAGGCAATAGCCCTGACCACCCAGCACCTCCACTCCCCACCCCACCCACACACCCACACTCCCACACACACACACTCCCACACACACACACACACACACATTCCACACAGACACACTTGGCTTTTTTTTGAAGAGCCTGCATGGAGTGTGATGTTTGGGTGTCGCACTTCATTACTGTGTAAGAGTGGCCGTGTGAGGCATCTCTGCACACGGATGCCTCCGTCTGTACACTCATACTCACACGGTGGGGATGTACTCTCCAGGGAAGGCATTGGTGGTGTAGCTGATGAGCAGACAGGTTTTTCCCACAGCTCTGTGTGTTAACAGAGAGAGAGACAGAGAGACGGACAGAAGGGGGAAGGGGGAGTTTTGTTTATATGGATGTTCTGACATACTTGCAAACAACTTTGTGCAAGCATGCTACTTATACTTGGCATAACAGACAAAAAGACACATAGATGCGCATATAAAGATACACACACACGTTCATGCATAAACATGCATATACATGCTCAGATATGTATAGACAGACACGCACTGACACATTCTCAGAGAAATGTTATGTTAGAAATACATGAATAATGAGGTCTAATTTTATGCAAATCCAAACTGTACTTGTGAGCAGACAAGTGTATGGCAGCGCATAAAGAAATTGACTAAGACTGAACCATAAAGCAACATAGTGACTCACAACCACCCTTGCATAAAGGACTGGCTGAGACACACTTTCCACTTCAGAAGTGACTGGCCCAATTGCCACCCTGGATTTGGGTTTTGCATATACTGAGACCGAAGTGACTAAGATATTTCTTTTCCACACCAATCAGTAATGGCCTGCATTATCAGCTTTCAACAGATCTAATAGACTCTCGACCTTCGAAAACGTTACTCTGAGATCTGCCTTGATAGAACTTTTCAAAATATCAAGTGATAAGAGATTTATATCAAGCAAAGCTTTTAAAAAAAAAACAGGCCAATAACTAATGAAGGACTGATAATTACACTGTGAGTGAGAGATAGACAAAACAAAAGAGAAAACTGCAAGAGAGATGAGTTGAAACATGTTAGGAAAGATGTCAAAAGAGATGAGAGTGTTCTTGAAGATATTTAGGAGGCTGTATGCCTGTCTAAACATAGACATGATCACCTGCTATCGAAAAAAAAACCCTGCTATCGTGCTTTATTTGCTTAGCAAGAAGATAGATTTTGCTCCTGCGGAGAACCTACGACACAACACAAAGCAAATGCCTTCACATCATCATAGTAAGGGAACATTAGGTCTTACTTTACCAAACATAACACTGCATTTACAGTTTGCAACATAGTTAATAACATAGTTAATAACATATCCTAAAGATTTAATCGTGTAACTGGCAGGTGGTGAACAGCATTGTTTTGGATCACCTGAGAGAACATCTCAAGGTTGACATTCCATCCTGGTCTGTGAGGAGAGACTACGTGCCTTGACAGGACTGCAGGAATGCAGGCTCCAGGCATCATAAACCAAGCTAGCGCTCCTCTAGCTGAAAAGAGGCTGAGGCCTCCGCAGTTAGCTAGCTTGACCTGAGCGCAGCACAGCTAAGACAGAGCAGTAGCCTGAAGCTAGGAGGACTGGTAACTGATGTTGCCTACAGGACGGAGGGACGACTGGCCACTAACCTAACTTCTATTTTGGCACGCAAATTCTCTTGGTTCTCTCTCCTTTCTTTGATTCATTTTGTAACTTGCTCATTTACTAACCTATCAAATAGTTATTTGTTACTTGTGGTTTACTTATTTATTTATCTCTTATTTTAGATGAACTGATAGTGCACATATTTTCTCATGACTTCACTTTTTTGTTTGTTAATTTCTGCTTGCTTATTGCGGTCATTACATTGCCACATGTTTTGCACTGCAGATCATTTCCTGACTTGTGTGTGCTTGAACCAACGGCTGTCTACTCTCGCTCTCTCTTCTTCTCCTTTCCGTTGCTCTCTCTCTCTCTACAGAAAAGCATGCACTTCTATTATGTCAAACTCACCTCCCCCCTCGGAGAGTGGGCTGTGGAGTGTTGCTCCAGCTGCACTTAAATGCAGGAACCAACAGGTTGTCAGGGATTCTCAGAAGACTGGCCCATTTACAAAAACTCTTTACATTCACAGGAGGGCCCAAGGTATCCTCTGACGGATGGTAAAAATCAGATGAAAACCTACTTATCCTACCCGTCCATCACACTTGCACTTTATTCTCCAAATCAAACACCATCTGGAACATCAGTCTGTTTTAATTACAGAGGCATTGAATGACATCTGCAGGTTAGACAAATGACTGGGCATGGCCAATGGACCCATTGTGAAAACAAGCCTCTGTAATGTTGATATTCAAAGTGAAAAGAGTCAATCCCATGGGACTGGAATTGTTCACTCATGATTAAAATATTAAAGCTACAGTGTGGAGCATCATGTGATGAGGTTGTTCAACCAACTCAGCATCACTTCATCTCCGAGTCAAGTCAACAAGATCAGAAAGTCCAAATAGACCCTTCATAGGCCCGGGGACAGCAGTGCAGCATAGCGGGTCCCATGGGTTGAGCGGAACCCAGTCCCAACAGGAGTATGACAGATATAAAACATGATGATTCTTAATTATACACTTTTGTGAACATAATTTCATTTCCGCTTAAATCCTACACAATGAAGGTTTGAATCGTTTCAAAGTAAAATGAGGGCTGGCATTTTGTCACACAAAGTGTTCCAAGAAGGCTCTTTTGGATGGTGGCATGAATATGCAGTATGCATCAAATTCGCTTTAACTCCTGGCAAATGAAGAAAAATTAGAACAAGCGCTTCTGGGATGACATTTTATTTCATCTCTAAACATGAGAGGCCTTTTCATATTCAAATATCAAAAAAGTCTCTTCAAACTCTGTCACTAAGCTTTTCCAGTCTCCATGGAATATACTCCAGGGAGATGAGTGGCACTAAGTGGAACTCAGTCTTAATGTACTCTGTCTCCTTTCTCTCTGCCTCTTTTGCTCAAGTGTCTCTTAGCTCAAATTGCTAGCACTTCACTTTTTCTGTCAAGCCTTCTCTCCACAAACAACGAGGATGCTTTTCAAGAAGGCTTTACTACTAATATACAGACTCCCAAGAAATGAGATGCATTTAGGCTTGCTCTAAATACAAGCCGGTGGAGATACACGTGACTCCAGCTGCACGTGCGTATGACAGAGACACACACAACCTAGTTCTCTCTTTTGGTGCCATTAGCCAGCTTCCCTCTCATGTCTGTTCCCCTGTCAGCCTACATGTGTTCGTCTATTCCTCCCAACAGAAGTAAGGACTCAACAGAAGGCAATGGTCAGTAATGTAAACATCTTCTCAAGATTGGGGTTACTCAAAACATCAAGCTAAAGCAATAATGAGAAATTTGGGAGAGAAATTGTTCAGTCTGCAGCGATCATTGCTGTAGGTTAAATGAGTGGCCTATGAGAGCCTGAGCCTGACTAACAAGCTAAGAAAGAACTACATATGAATGAGCAGGGTATGTAGGACTCTTGTCTTTGCACCATCCCAATCCCATGTGGTGAAAATAAAGCCTGAGATGTTAGGATAGCCTAACAGGTGCTCCCAGAAGGTCATTGACTATGGAACCTTCAAAAGGAAAAAAAGGCCAGGAGTTAACAAGTTTCATTACAAGAGTGAGAGGCAGATATCAGTTTAGTTTCCTTCTACCCAGAAAGAAACTGAACCAGGAATGAAGTAAACTGACATGAAGAATAAAAGTCTCAGCGTGGAGGCAAATGCGGAACTTGGCCTGTATGGGTGTCTACGCGCTGTGGGTGTCAGAAGAGGAACCAAGTCACTACAAAATGGAGAACTTAAATACAGGATATCCTCAAAAATAGAGCAAACCCCTGCAGCTGGGGCATTCAATCTTTGCCTGTAGAGTTGGGAATGGTGTAAAATACAATAATGTCCTTGTTTAGCCTAGGTTTAACGATCAATTTCACATCTTTTAAAAAACAAAAACAAAAAACAAGGCAACACTTCTTGATACTGATCTCTCTCAATACTTTTGAGACTTTTACTCAATAGCATTAAACGTAAAATACCTCTGTGGTAAGTGACGTCTTAATAATAAACTCCATTTATCCATAAATAAAATCCATTTCAGCAAACTGACACAGCCTTTCACACAGACACTAGTGCCACACCAGTGTCATGTCTACACAGTACCACCATCCATCTTG
The DNA here is from genome assembly GCA_015244755.2 of Tenualosa ilisha. Lineage (NCBI taxonomy): Eukaryota > Metazoa > Chordata > Actinopteri > Clupeiformes > Clupeidae > Tenualosa > Tenualosa ilisha. The sequence goes on along the minus strand of PYXC01002329.1, from coordinate 861,466 downwards.
TATCAGAGCAAGAAAAATAACTGTAGAGCTTCCAGCATCACTATGAGCTCAGCACGTAACCTTAACCAACTTCTTGCCTTTTGTTTCCTGTTAACTGTTGTCTCAACCAGTTTTTGTTCAACCAGTAGTTAACAGGAACTGACACCACCTGACAGCACTTTGATAACAATCATGATAATCTGGAATCATGATGCCAGCTGGACACTGATCTTTAGAATCAATTAACTAAAAAAAACTATTAATTGACAGCTTCTAATGAGCAGCATGGTACAGGAGAACGCCTGTGCTTGAGGCCATATCTTTGTCAGGGGATGATGGCCACATCTCAGGAAGTCTGTGTACCGCACTTGTAAAATGAGAGAACAAGGTAAACGGATATGCTGAGCTAAGATACACTCCTAGATTAAAAAGGTATAGAACCGTAGCCTATATTGAGTTAATGCATTAAAACACAACATATTCCAGATAAGGTGTTCAAAACATCTTTAATTCATCAACTGTTGAGATTTCTGAGCGCACATGCCTCTCACACTCATGAATCATACGCATAAACGAGTGTAAAGTTGAGTGTCATGTGTGGTCTTGTCTATCAAATCCAACAAAAAACAAAGAAACAAAACAAACAAAAAAAAAGCCGAAACTGATCGTCAGACAAATTACTGATGCCTGTCTTGTGTTGCACAATCTAGCGTCAGCTTTTTTGCCACGAAATATTTAACAGAATAGATATAGTATACAAGGAACTTACCCATCTCCAACCACCACACATTTAATAGCTTGCATGTTTCTGGAAAAAAGAAACCCTGGCAAAGACCTGCTATTGCCAAGTTGGTAGAAAGTATTGAGAGATACAGGAAATAAGTTTTGACTGAGTTCTGCTACCTCCGTTCCCTCCCCCTCACACACCCTCGCTCTTTCTCTCGACCTCTATCTTTTGCGCTCAATCTTTTCTCGTTCCGTGTCCAATCATGTGCGTGTGGTTATGACAGGCGGCTTAGAGCGATGTGCAAGAGACGCTCCTAGGAGGAAGTTAGCTCAACCGGTGATCATGAACTCCTGCAAACTTCTGTTCTTGAGGGAACTGCTTCGCCCGAAAGAGGGCGCCAAATGATAGGTCTATAATCTCCCGAAAGATTTGACCCCCCCCCCGACCCACGGAGTAGGGATATCACTGATATAGCCCACCAGATACCTAACCTTACACAAGCACCAACCTTCTATTTATATTAATAAAGAAGAAATCAGCTTTGAATCAAACAATGATGATTACTCTCATTACTATGATATTATAAATGAAAACAAACACAGATACATCATGAAAATGTTTATTTAGAGGGCATATGTCTTGTAGAAACTAGTATGGTGATAGTTTTTTAAAAAAAAAAATCAATTTACATCATCCATTTACAAAAAAAAAAGGGGGGGGGGGGGGGGTTGCTCTGGGAGGTAGGGAGATGTGGGCTTATAATCAGAAACACACCCTCCTTCCAGCACAGTAAAAAGGCCTATAGGTAACAATGCACAATGGGTAAGATACACAATGATAAAATGGGTAAAACGCACACAAATATGTCACTCTATTATATATCTACTATATATATGTTTCTGTGTTTACATAAACACATAAACACATTCTTTTACTATAGTCTTACAAAATGGCATCTTCAGGTTTTTTAGGAGCTACAAAAAATGCTAAAACACTTTTTTAGATGATTTGTGCAAAAACAAAATTTTTGCTAAATAATGACTTAGGCAATTATTTAGGAAGGTGACGAAAAATAACCTCTACAAGTTCAGTAGGGCAAGGCAGCTGAGTCTTACTGGGTTAGCTAGCAATGGAAACTTTTTTTCTCACTGAGCAGCTTTAACACTGATGCTCTCTTCCTGTTTCTAGGCAGTAGACTACCTCTCCAGATCGCTCAACATGGGCAGCCAGAGAAAGGACAGCTTCCTCTGGGGAAAAGGTAAGAGCTGTCTCTCAACTTTCCTTGGTTGGATATCTTTGTCATTTATGTATTGTTACAACACTGCAAGCCCTTCATACACACATAACACAGCATATCATATAGGCACATGATTGATTACCTTAGATGTACAATTATCTGAATTTGTTCAGTGGAGATAGAAAAAGCCAATGAGTGCTGTCCAGTGGGGGTCTGAGAGAGTGTGACAACCACGTGCTCAGATGTAGCGATTGGATTGTTCGTATAATGTAGCATTATACTGCAATAACTGCAAAAGTTATTCTTCCAATTTGCTACTTGGGTGCTTATTTTCTACCTGTGAGGCTGTGGTCTGAGATTAGGAGGCCACTCAACCAACAAGCTAAGTGCACTACTAGTAAAGAAAGTGGGAGAGACAGAGGGCAACACACTTTACTGCGTACCAGCCATTAATCCAATCAGTGATTGGCTGGACATCTTCAGCTTTTTATTTGTGCTGTGTTGAGATCTCTTGTAGTTTACTGTTAAACTGCTGACAAGGGTGGGTGTGTGTGAAAGAGGCTCAGAGGTCTTCCAAAAAGAGAAGTATCAGTTGTATTATATTTAGTTTGTTGTGAGAAAAAGTGCTTAGGTTTTTGTGGGAGCTTTGCAAGTAGCTGTCTTGTAACTCCATTAGTGCACATGCATCAGCATTAATAATGAATGTAGTCCAGATGTGTTTAAAAGGTTTCCTTTGTTTTGTGGTGTATACCAACCTGTCGCCTCAGACGTTTAACTGCTTCCTGAGTGTGAGGAGTGATAAACTAATATATAAAAATATAATTGTGTGTGTGTGTGTGTGTGTGTGTGTGTGTGATGATGTCAAGCTCCCTCCCTTGAGTTTACTCCTCAAGAGAAGAAACAACTGGAGACGATGAGGATACACAAGAATGACATCCTGGATGATATTCAGGTACAGAGAATTAAGGCATGAAACAACATGGGTCGTTCTACAGTGTTCAGTGTGAAATAATACTCCAGTGGGCATTATGTGTGTTGTATGTGCCTGCTCTTTCACTATTTGTGGTCTGTCACTTTTTCAAAAGAATGTACAGTGCGTATTAGGAATGTGTCAAGAAGAAGCCGACGTATGTGTGTGTGTGTGTGTGTGTGTGTGTGTGTGATGAACAGCTGGTAGAAATTGCCTTACAGTGCCTGGCCTCATTCAGCTTTTGCATCACTTCCCTTTTGCAGAAGCTGAGGCTGGAGATTGAGAACGTCATGAGTGAGATCGAGAACATGGCCGAGGACGAGGAGAAGTAAGAAAGCTCCTGTGCTAGTTGTATTTGCTGGGAACGTGGTCAGTGTTCTGCAGACCTTTTCCTCGTTCTCTGTTTCACTTACCTCTTGTTTGAAAATAACCAAACTATAGTCACAACAATGATAAACACAGGTGGAAACAGTAGGAGTTTTGAAAACTCTTCAGCTATCATCTATTGAGAAACAACTCATTTGCAAGTCTTACAGCTAGACCATTGTTTGTCCTGTGCAAAGAACAATGTGGGTTACAAACGTGTCAGAGAACATTACATCATTTCCGCTGCAAAGGCTGACTCCAAGTATCACAGAGAAGAATAAGACGCTTCTAAATCTTACAGACTAGTAGTATATAATCTGACAACACTACTCTTAGTCTTGAAGGAACACACCACTGTTTTGGAAAAATTTGTTCATTTGCCATCCTCCCTAAAGTTAGACAATTGAGTAGGCTATTACCTTTCTCATTTCCATGCAGTCGTTGTCCTGGTCTGAGTCTAGTGTTTTTAGCTTAGAATAGCTAAGTTCCATTGAATCCTTGGGAGCCATTTGCATAACTCATTTTCTGTTGACCTTATTACACATTGTGTACAGAACTGTCAACATTTAAATAGGAAATTTATTGGAGTTGTGTGGTCACTTTTGTGAGTTATGTGAATGGATCCGAAGGAGTCAATGGAACTTAGCTATGCTTGGCTAAAAACACAACAGCTGCATAGACACAAAAAAGGCTCAATTGGGGAGATGACAAATGAGCTCATTTCCTAAAATAGTGGTGTGTTCCTCTCACAAGATAGCTGTTCCCTTTTAAGGAATGAAAACAAAACACAAATCCAGCATCGCATCGAGAAGAGCCCCCATGGATTGTCTTCTCTCTGTGCTGTGTTTGTGAACACACAGACCAAATCCGAGCATCAGTGTGCCAGCCCTCCGGAGTGAGCTAGGTCAGTGGGCTGAGTCAGTGAGTGAGTGAGTGAGTGACAGGATACTCTGGCACCTGTAGAGTTTTTCTGTCAAAACCCATTGATGCAAAAAGACAGCAGACAGATCAGGGTGGTGATAAGTGCCATGCTGGCAATATGGCGGACTATTCACTTTGAACTATTCTTAATCTTCAGTCCTGCCTTAAAGGGTACTGTAAAGAGAGATCATCTTTACACTTATATGTGCATGTTTGGAGATGCAGGAATGAAATAGTGATTGTTCACGTCATAGGAGCCCCAAGCCTCATTTTATACAGTGGTCTTGTTTAGTGACTTCCTTATTGAATTGATGGTAAGAGGGGGAATTATTGAATAAATGAACTGATGAATGACTCCAGAACCAGTTTAATCAAATAAGTAGTTTGTGTCTCTGAATGTAACTTGAAAAACATGTCTAATGTTTAAATTGTTTACTGAACTGTTATTCTCTGCCACTTCCTTTCAGCAAAGCAGCTCTTCGGACAAAGCAATTCCTTTGTGGCAAGAAGAAATTTAATATGGACCCCAAAAAGGTGAGAAAACTGGTTATAGCCCTGATGTGCAAGGGTAGTGAGTGCTGTCGCTGGGGAAAAAATGAGACAATTTGGCACAACACTGAATAGCAAGAAGCTAATGCTAACCAGTGAGGAGATAGAAAAGGGTTAAAGAAAATGGTCACTCTTGTACCAAATTTTTGCATCCTTTTTCTCACTTACAGCACTAGCAAACCCGCTCAACAGGATATGAGTTGTTTTACCCCGTAATATCCCTTTAAGCATTGGTTTAGCAAAATATGTTAGCTACAAGTGTGTTAGAAAACATCATTATGTTGTCACATCTGTGAATTCTATAGTCCATGCACATTTACATTGTCCATGCTGGATGACAACTAATGTAGAATAATTGGAAACTGTCAACACAGCAATGTTTTTGCACACAACAAACTGGATATGGATCCATAATGGCCTGAAGCACTGGCAGGATTGTCAGGAAATAGACAGATGTATAGATGGAGATACTTTATTCATGAAGACATTCAAATGGAAAGTCTACAAAATAAATATATTTAAATAAATATAAAGATATTTTACATTGGTTCTCTTGCACATTCGTATATTAAGTAATATAGGCATTTCACAATTCTTTGCTATTCTTGTAATGCTGAACATTTCCCATTAATAAAAAACCTCAGAAACCAAAACCAGAGTTACCTACACCTGATCATTGTGGGAAGCCGTTTTTCTACAGCTCAGCAACAGCAACAGATCTATCTAATAACCTTCTAAGTAAACTGTGAAGTGATGATTTCAACCACGATTTAGGGTAAAGGAAGAGAGGGAGGAGAAGTAACCCAAAAAAAAACAAAAAAAAACGCAGAGGCATAGAGACCCACATCCTGTTCTTTGAAGAAGAGACGGGACTTTGCTCATGTTTGAAAACCACACCGGCTCTGTTATATTCTGCAGCACACAATGCTGCTTGCTGCTCACTATTCTTCACATCCTCACAGATGTCACAAATGTCTATCACTGAGGGTCACAGAGGCCAATATAGTCCTGCTATTTGCCTAAATTGTTTAAGAACAATAGTGAACAATGGATTACAGATAATATCCCAACATCCTTTTTACACAGAATCAGTGAATATATGTACAGTATCACTATCAAATGGCATTATAATTGTCATTAGTGTGTTTAAATTACAGAAAACATTTATAAAGTGCTTTGTACATGTTGGCATAATATGTTAGCATGTAGCCTTTTTCACACAAGGAAGTTGATGAATACCCTAAATATGCTTTCACTAAGTGTGGCACAAAGCTGGCAGTCTTGTCACCACTTGGTATGGTGGGCGGCTGTGGACAGGATGCATCTGCAAGCATGCAACATCTCTTTTCTCTCACAGACAGGTGTTAATTTCCTCTGGCATGTATTCCCTTTTTTAAACCAACACACTAAGACACTTTGTTTAGTTTGAGGGCACGTTAAGTGTAGTGCTGAGTGGCACTGGGACAGCATGCAGTCATTCAGGCCATCCTGAACATCTGCCACTATCCAGTGCACTAATCCATGTGTAAAGTAGGTCAAGAAAGCACACAGTCATTATTTTGCCATATTGGCAGTTATGTGGAAAATGAGAACGTGTTGGCAAAATGTAGCATATTTTAAGTGCTGTACACTATTAAATAGTTTTTTTTGTCCTCATTAGAGTCCTTTATCTTTTTCTCTGTGATTGAAAATATGTCTTTCTCTGTATTTGAAAATATGTCTTATCTGTGAGCTCACCTGTCCCACTACAGGGCATCCAGTATCTGGTGGATAATTGCCTCTTGGAATGGACACCTGAGGCGGTGGCAGAATTCCTGTATAAAGAAGACGGTCTTAACAAGACAGCTATCGGCAATTTCTTAGGAGAGAGGTATGTGGTGTGTTGCCCAAGACTGGTAACAGTGGCTTTTGCTTAATGTGACGTGACTGTGGCGCAACACTGACCTCAAAGCTTTCTGAAGAATTCCACAAGATATTCAGTAGTAATCGTATACAAAGTTTCAACATGGACTAACAAGGCCATTAATTGTCTTTAGCTATCATAAATTCCATGCTTACTGCCTGGATCATGACACTGCTCACACAGCCAAAGGCTAAGTCCACTATGTGTCATGGACTTATTACTACCTTGATCGTACGTTGTGCAATATTTTCTGATATACAAACACTGTGTCATTCATTATCTAAATAAATGTGCTTACACTTCATGGTTCCATACTGTGAACACTGACATGTTTTTCTTCTCCACAGAGAAGAGATGCATCTTAGAATTCTGAAAGCTTTCGTGGACCTCCATGAGTTTTCTGACCTGAATTTAGTGCAGGCACTGAGGTATGACACAGTTACAAAGAACATCCTCTGAATGATTTTGACAGCTGAATTTGTGTCTACATGCATGAACTGTATTGTATTTAAATGCACATTGCAATCTGTATGGCTCACAATGTAAATGAATGCATGTTTGAGCTCATTATAATGCATACTATGCTGTCACTGTTGTAATAAGTTAAGCCTTGTCTGACCATCTATGATTTACTGCTCTTGAAAAGGGTTAAGCCTTGTCTAACCATCTAGGTGTTTTACATAGTTGTTACTCATTTTAAACTTGGCAGGCAGTTCTTGTGGAGTTTCCGTCTCCCTGGTGAGGCCCAGAAGATTGACCGCATGATGGAGGCCTTCGCCACTCGCTACTGCAACTGTAATTTGGGCGTCTTTCAGTCAACAGGTACCTACATGTCCTTTTATGTCCCTGTGATCTGACTTAAGCCCATCATATCTGAGTGACACCAAGGTCAAAGCAAAGAATTCTGGGTCATCTCAAAGACACACTGCAGTGTCAGATATCTTCACTTATGCTTCCTTTCACTGTATTCAAAGGGGAAGTAGTGGTGTCACCACTGATACGTCACTTCTTGCTGAGGATTATGCCATTAACCTGTTGATCTATGACTCACATGTGACGCATACATGTTTGGTCATTTGGTGGAAGTCAGCATGTTGTAAAGCGAGAACGAAGCTGCATGCAAACACACGACACACAAGGCCCATAAACCAAACTGTGACTTTTGTGTTGTTTTGTTTTGTGTGTGATACGCAGACACCTGCTACATCTTATCTTTTGCCATCATCATGCTGAACACTAGTCTACATAACCCCAATGTGAAGGACAAACCCAACCTGGATCGATTCATCAGCATGAATCGAGGCATCAACAACGGTGGTGATCTGCCTAGTGAGCTCCTCACGGTAGGGCTTTGAGTACCGGTCGATGACATCTCTGGACAAAACTGTCTCTCTCCCATGGACATTTTAGTTTTCTCTGTGGTGAAACTGGTTTCAAAGAGGATGATTAGTCAGTGGATCAGTATTCTAAACTGACTCAGATTGACTCAAACTGACTCAATTCAAACATTTAATTTGCCAAAAAATACAGATTTAGTGTCCACACCTCCGCACAGCTCTTGGTTCTCCTTGTCTCTTGGAGGAAACTTGATGTTAAGCAGTCAGTTAATGCTGTCTATGCTAAGCTAAACTAAGAATGCTATTCTATTCTATTCTGTTCTGTATCACACACAGAAACTGTTTGAGAGTATTCATAATGAACCATTCAAAATCCCAGAGGACGATGGAAATGATCTCACACACACCTTCTTCAATCCCGACCGAGAAGGCTGGTTGCTCAAAGAGGGTGAGCTCACTCTCACTGTCTATGAAAATAGCTAGTGTAGCTAGAACTCTAAAAGTGCTTTACAGTTTATTGCTTGTGTTGATGAAACAGTAGGCTTCTCTACAAAATAAATCTAACCAAAAAATGAAACAAACTACTATAAATCATCTGTTTTGTTTAATGCAAGGACAAAAACATAAATGTTTTAATTCACTGTGGTCCAGTAAGTGAATCCGTAAGTGCTGATTGTCTAGTTTAAAGGCAGCTTGTTACTGCTGCCTCTGCTGTTTTTTTTTCTTGTAGAGAAGGCTCTAAATAAAATAAGCTCATGCACTGATCTCTTTATGCCTGCAGGGGGCAGGGTCAAAACGTGGAAGAGGAGGTGGTTCATTTTAACCGACAGCTGCCTCTACTACTTTCAGTACACTGCAGTGAGTAGCCTACGATCTCCCTCTGGCGTTTAGCTTGAAACATGCTGATCATATTTGAGGAGTTTATAATAACCTGCATCACCTCCACAGGACAAAGAGCCCAAAGGTATCATACCATTAGAGAACCTCTGTGTGCAGGAGGTGGAGGATCCTCATAAACAGGTGAGGTGACAGCCTGTTGGTTGTTGATTGACTGTTTGTCTAAATGGTTCATTTGATTACATCGCTGAAACAGGATGCAAGAATTCAGGGAGTTTTATTTGTCACATACACAGAAATATTATATTATAAAAAAAGATATAATAGAGTCTCTGACTGGTGCCTTGTGTGTGTGTGTGTGTGTTTCCAGTTTTGTCTGGAGCTGTACAGCCCCCAGGGGAAGAAGATCAAGGCGTGTAAGACGGAGACGGACGGTAAGGTGGTGATGGGGAAACACCAGTCTTATCGCATCAGTGCCGCCACCGCCGATGAGCGAGATGACTGGATCAAGTCCATTCGGTAAGAGCTGCAATCAAATAGACTCAGACACACGCCCATGTGCACATGTGCACACGCACACACACAAATGCACGCTCTCACAGTTCATATTCAATGAAACTATCATCCAGAGAGTCCTTACTTTTATTGTGACACCTTTCGTTAGTTTTTGTCATTTTTTCCCCTGTGTGGTCTGTGACTTGTTTTTATGCCTTGTTTTGCCTGTGTACTTGATGTAGCAGCAAACTTCTAAAGAATAACTGTAGCTGAATGATATTTACGGTCCTTGCTTGCTATCTGCTGACTGGCCTTCAGTGTTTGAAGTAGAAACTGAACAAACCAGCGACCTCCTCACATCATGTTGATTCTCAGGTGTTTCAGCCTCTGTCTTTTATTGACCTCAGTACCTGAACCAGTCCTCTTTTTCTTTCAGGGCCAGCATTACCAAAGACCCCTTCTATGACCTGGTGTCGGCACGCAAAAGGAAGCTTGCAAGCAATGTGGAAACCCATGACTGAACGGCGATGCCTCAAGACCAAGCAATTCTACCTGCATTCTTTGACCTTTCCAGACATTGATGCTTTGAGATTAATACCAAGACAGGTGTCAAACCAAGGCGTCTTTTGTTGAAGAAGTGCCTCAGAAGGATGTATAATGCCATTTTCGCCTTAAGCTGAAATGATAGGGGGACTGAAAGTGATGGTCAGCACAAGAGGGAAAAAAAAATGTGGCGTGTCATTTTCATGGTTTGTCACCTCAAAGGTTCTCACAGCAGCTTGTGAATAGTGACTATATTGGGGTGTCACATTTTTAGCTGTCAGAATTCTCTCAGTACTATAAAAAGAGTCTGCTTTGAGTGCCATGTCTACCCCAAAGCCATGGCAAAGCTTATACAATAGGAGAGAGCTCCGTTAGGGTAGGGAAATATCAGAAGAGATGTCTGTTATCATGAAGTGAAGAGAACATAATACAGAGAACCATTTCTTTCACACAGTCTTCTCATTAAAGTGAGTGACTGAGTAGCCTCAGCCTCTCATTCTGCTAGATTATCAATAATGCCTAAATTCTTTTAATTACTGTAGTTTCATTGTTAAAAAGTCTCTTTTTAACTCTGAATGCAGTAAAGAAGCTCCAAGATCATTCAGCTATTTTCTCCATGATAAATGTTAATTTATATATTTTTGACATCTACTGTTAATCTTTTGCTTGACGAATTTTATATCGGTAACAAAACATACTTTCAGTAGTATGCTGTCAAATTATACATATATTATATGTCTGTATAAATGTTAAATATTTTCATGACTGTACAAACTTCTAATTTGTATTTACAATGAGCAGAATGTATACATGTAAATAAGTTGTTTGTAGAGTGTGTTGTGGAATACATCCACCAAAATGTCATTCATATTTGTACATAGCTCTTGATTTATTTAATAAATAGATACAAATGATCACAGTCAAAAACTAGACTGATACATGTGTTTGCGTTTTCTGCGTTTACAGTGCAAGTCCTGTAACCAAAACTGTCTCCAGTCAATAAAGCCATGCCACATTACGGTGAAACAAAGACAGCAACAACAACATATACACTTGAAACCACTGAAACTAAACACAAGGAAGCATTCTACTTCAGTCCATAGAAATTATGCAGTACAATGTATAGGCAAATGTGCTACCAAACTACTTAGTGCTTGGGCAGGAATTACAGAGCACAAAAATGGCCAGCAGAGGGGGCTGTAAATCAAATAAAAGCTAATGACTGAACCATGCCTAGAGATGTTTCAGGAGAATACGCACACCTATGCATGCACACACATGCAAAGTGCTGTAGAAAACTGAACTCATCATGCACTCTTTCTTGACACATTCCTCTTTTTGGCTGCAAATTCTTTTTCTTGCACTATACACGCAATGCATGTCACATATGTGTGTGTGTGTGTGTGTGTGGATGCACTGCAGTGCATTAACTGTGAAGCAAACACACAAGTATGTGAGAGAGGCTGGCTGAGTTTGTGGTGACTGCACTTCAGTGCACGTCTTCCTGTGTTCGCGTGTCACTTCCTCCCCTTCTTCCTGCTTGGGTCTCTTTTCTGTGTCAGCTCAGAGAGGGGCGGTGGACCGGGGCTGGGGGGCTTGAAAAGATTTGCTGAACCCCTACACTCACCAAACAAAGTGAGCCGTGGGTGATTGCGGAAAAAGAAAAGTAACAAAAAAGAAAGAAAAAAACTTGCCTGCAGACACCAGCTACTTTCCACATGTAGGGACAGGCAACACTGATAATTCTTCCTGGACCTCTCAAAGACTAAAGCAGATGCATACCTTTTACAGTAGTATACGTTTGTATTTTTTGGCCGATAATATAGATTTCCCATGCACCCCTATGCTCTGGTTCGTTCATAGTGTGCCAGGATGATTAACATCAGATTAGCAGTACATTCCCATAAACGTGTGTGTGCTTTGGCAACAATATCAGTCTTTCATGGTCAGCTTACCAAACATGGGTGGGAAGGTGCATGCTGTCGCACCCCAAGCAGGATAAACACATGTGGTGCACGCGCACGTGCACATGTACACACAACACACACACACACACACACACACACACACACACACACACACACACACACACACAGAGAGAGAGAGAGAGAAAGACAGAGACAGACACAGACACAGGCAAAGCCCTTTTGCTGATGGTCACAGAGATCTAACCCAATTTCTCAGCTGTATGGCCAGCTAGTCCTATTTGTTTACATCAGAAGTTCTTAAACTTTAGTAGGCTGGGGACCCCTCATGGAGCAGAATTCTTTTCAAAGACCCCTGATAATTGCACAAAAATGAAACTATATAAGATTTTCACCGTGTGTTCTTCATATGCTTTTGAACTCTTATTCTAAAAACATATTTTGCTAATACCGTTTTAACAGTTCAACAGTTTAAAATAGGCATGTTATTGTATTTGGCAATGTAGGAGAAGGTTTAAAAGGATTGATTTTTTTGCCGAACCTAGGTCTACTGTGTTAAAAAACAGTTTGTTTCACATAACTAATAACTATTCATTTGCTTGCAGTTAATGCTAATGCCTCAGGAAAGTGTTTTGACAAATTGATGTAATGCATCATGTAAGCTAGGCTAATTTGTCATTAATGTTATGCTGGTGGGAGTAATGAACACAATGCAACTGAGCTCCATCCTGATCTCTACTAGTTTTCTCCCTCAAACTTGCACTATGTAGCACTTTTTAACTTAACATAATTTTTTCATGAACCCCCTGGCAACATGCTGCGGACCTGGGGCATCCCCGGACCCCATTTGAGAACCAATGGTTTAAATTATGATCCTGTTATGAGTTCACACAAAACCACTAAGTTGTTTTCTACAGTCCATTTTAGCACTGTTGATGCCTGCAGACGACTGACTGACAAAGTGGAATAACGGCCTTTTCAAGTATGTCGTTCATAATAATGTCTGGTAGAGATATGTTATATGATATGTTATATGAGTGCATTCACTACTGTGGTGAGAAGTATTAACAAAAAATGTATAATGTGTACAAAACATACAGATGTAAAAAATTATTTTGAACAACACAAACAAATAAAAAAAAACACATCATGTAATACCATTAAAGGAAAGCCAACAAGAACTTTCTTTTTACTCTGTCTTTAAAACGAATGGTTGAACACAAGTTCAAAAGCGATTTTTTTTTTTTTTATCCAGAGCTGTACAGTAATTTACATCTACATACATATAGCCTTCTACAGGTTTGCAAACCTTGGTCAACTCTCCTGGAGTTCCAAAGGCTGTAGAAACAAAACTGGGTGGAGGACCCATTTAGTCATGATCTATCAAAGCAAATCTAATCCAATACATTTTTTGTCATATATAGCCAAAAGCTCTCTCACTATCTACCCTCTGTGTGCGTACTTGTGGTGTACATAGTCTAGTCTCTTTAAATGTGAAAACACATGCAGTGGCTTGGAATGATTATAAACCAATAAACATTCAGTCAATGAGAGGGAGGAATGGGTGGGTGCAATTTGATTGGCTGTTCAGATCCAATAGCAACAGCCATTAGCTACAATTGGGGATTTACTTCATCTAAGCCCTTTGTCTGCTTGTGACACCTGTTAAAAGGCGCTCACTCACCCTATAAAGCCTCCAAATGTTTATGACATCCATGTCAGCATGTCAAACTGCTCTGGGGTAACAGGGGTCATAGAAGCCTGCCAAAGGCCGTCACTGAAGAATGATCAAAGGTGAGGTCACAGGGCTGCCGCAGCGCCATCCTTCCTGACCTGAGGGAGCAGTGCACTGCAGTCATGCAGTGGGGACCTCCACACAGTCAGATAAAAAAAAATATGGATGGAATACAACAGACTGGATAGACACCATCACTGCAGAGAGCGAAAGAGAGATAGATGAGAGAGAGAGAGAGAGAAAGAGAAAGAGAGAGGTCAGAGGATTTTTGAGAGAGGAAACAAGCATTTCAGGCATTAGTAGAGCTTCCTACAAGCACTATTAATAACAGAAGAAAAAAAAAACCTGAGGTGAGGTAAACTTTTTTCAACTTCTAACTTGGCAGCTACTTAAAGCTGTGATAGTATAGTGTCAGTTGCTGGCAAATATCAGAGAAAACATCTGACTTGCTTGCATTTAAGTTAATCATGAAATCCATTATCCACTTTAAAACAACATTCTTCTATGGGAAATACAAAAGAAATACTAAACTAAACAACAATCATGTTAGAAGCACTTTATGTCTAAGACATATTGAAAGGTCACCTTGAGAGCTTAGGACTGAATGCAGTTCTTCTTGTGGTGCTTCCTATGGCCTCTAAAGCCTGTAGGATAAGGAACCATAAGTCATAAGACATAAGTCAACCATACGCCTATGAGACACACCATTCTTTACCATCACACATACTCACAACACACCTATGAGACACACCATTCTTTACCATCACACATACTCACAACACACAGTGACGACAACACTGGCTTATAACATTTCTGAAGATCTGTAGTTCTATTCACATATAAAATGACTTTAGATCTGACTAGTGGTACTCCCTACAAATGAGGTGACTATAATTTTATTCACTAAATATTATTCACCTCATTTATAGGGAGAATTTGAAGAGTTCAATGTGTGTGTATATATATATGCTGAATGTACGTTATAATTTTTAAAGTATTGTATAAATATATTATATTACTGCTGTACTCACCGTCTTCATCAATTGCGTTAAGAGTTTGAAGAGATAGACTCCTTTGACCAAGTTTGGAAGACTTCTTGTGATTAAACTTCAAGAGGGGGGGTTTGGCGTGAATGTCAAAGGTGTCCTCAGCCTCCTCTATGCCATTAGACTCTGGGACACTGGGGATATGATGGTGGCCATTTTGTTTTCTTGTCATGTCTGCCGTGTTATAATTCACTGGTCTAACATCTCTACTCGGAACATGGTTTTTATAGTTGGTAACGTGATTAGGTCTGGAAAAACTGCCTTGATCGAGCGTTTTTGTGTCCATGTTGCCATTGACCATTCTGGAATCTACTCTCAAGAGAGTAGGTTTATTGTCCATGTGGTTAGCGGCTGGGTTTGCATTGGAGTTGTGGTTACGTTCTAACATCTTGGCATCCTTGTATGGATAAAGAATTTTAGCATCTGTGATGTGATTGGCTGTGTTCTTGCCCGGGTTGACAAGTCTCTCATCTGTCTTGTGATTGGCTACATGGTTGGTTATGCCTGCGACGGGGACCTGGTTTATACTGGCTGGTCGAGCTTCTGTGTTGTGATTAGCTGTCTTTGTGTCACTGGTGACGCCATCTGCTTGAGTTTGAGAAGAGCTGCCCATCTTGTTCTTGAGGAACTGTCTGAAGGAGCTGCGTTGCTTTTTCCCTCCGAAGGGGGACGTCACACTCGGCTCCGTCTTCGCCTCTTCCTCTGCAGCTGTCAAAGAGGTGGGCCGTGGCGGGGGTTGCTGCTGCGACGGTGGTGTGGGGATCTTATCCAGATTTTCGTTGCTGGCCATGTTGGCCTGTTGGAACTTCTTCTGCAGGGCCTTCACTGCTGCTGTGTCGACCTCCACAGAGTCCTTGATGGAGGACAGGTCCTGGAGGGAGCCGGTGAGGAGCGAGGCTGAGGCCAGGCTGCTTCCCACGACCAATGAGTACTTGGGGTTGTGATACTTGTGCACGGGCACCTTGAAGTTCGCCAGCTTTGAGTCCCCGACGGGCACCTGGAAGCGGGAGGCCGACTGTGACGGGGCCTGCGAGTGCACCGAGGCGGCCGCCGAAGTTGACACCGCTGTCGACTTCTCAGGCATGGACATCGTCTTGCGTAAGGGTGCAGCCACCGGGGGCTTGTTTATGTGGAACTCATGGTACAGGTCCACCTCTTGGGACGACGCGTACAGCTCACGGAAGTCGCTGTCGTAGAAGTCCACCACGTGGCCCGTCATGACAGTGATCATGTTACGGTCCATGCGGGAGGACGTCCACGTGAAGCTACACAACACACACACACACACACACACACACACACACACACACAACAGAGAGAATGAATTATGTAATGTACCTGGGAGGAAGTGGTGTCAGAAAGAACAAGTGACCAAGGGGGAAAAGGGTATGATAAGGACTGACCTGTAGGAGCCAAACATGACTTTTTCTCCGTCCACCAGCATGTACTTGGAGCACAGGTCACCTGGGAGTTTGCCGGAGGACAGGGGGAAACCAAAGCCTTGCAGCGTCCTCACCCGCAGATTCTGGAGAGAAAGAGGAGGAAATAGATAGATAGAGACATAGAAAAGAGAAAAGAGAAGAGACATTTAAAAAGAGAGAAAAAGTGAAAAAAAGAGAGATGGGGAATTGGAATGAGTATGAGAGAGAGAAAGCAAAAGCGATCCTGTTTTAATGGCAATGTCTGAGTCACTGATTAATCATGACATGGTTCTTTCCTGTCAGTCACACACAGATGAAAACGCAGTTTTGATTCCCCTTATAAGAGCGCGCTACTTTTGACAATAACACCATCATCTTTAGCCTGGCATTTAAAGCCGTGTGGAAACTGACAGTGTGGTACCACAACATGAATCAGCCAGACACCAGCTCTGTGGATTAAAACAAACAAAAGGTTAAGTTAGTCACTGACTCACTAGGTTTGTTTAGAAAGGTGTGTCACCACACAAAGGAAGGCAAGCAAGCAAGCAAGAAGGGGCAAGAACTAGGTAGATTCTGAGGATCTCCTAAACAGAGATTCTAATGCTGTATAATCTCTCTGACCTTTTCTTCTCAACCCACACGGCACACCCTTTCAACATCAGTGGCTTTGTGCAAGTACAAGTCAGAGCGGAAAAGACACATGGGTTCGGAAAAGCCTCAGAAAAATGTAACACATTTAGATGGGGGATGGGGGTGAGGAATGTAACATGGAAGAGGAGAACAAAGCTGAAACAAAGTAGGTAGTGAGGCAAAGCTCACATGAGGACAAGGTTTGGGTCGTTGAAGCGACACACGCAGCTTTCTTCTCCTCTCCGGGCCTGAGAGTGAGAGAGATCGGATTACTTTTGTCTCACTGTTCTCAGATCTGCTAAAGTACCTCCCTTCAGCAACTCACAAAGAGCCAATGTTGCCATCGGGTCTTTTTTTCAGCTCCACAGACACCAGTTGTTAGTTGTTAGAAAGCAAAGTAGGATAGATTTCTGTGATGTCCTGAAGCCATTCCGGTAGAGAGGGCTAAAGCATCAGTGAGGAGGTAAAGTATGAGGAAAAACATGAGGTGAATACAGGCTACCCAATTACAGACGTACAAGATGCTTCCAGAAGCTGGAAATTCTGGAAAATTTTCGAAACAAAGTTTCATCAGTTAATATCAATGAGGTGTCTGTCACAAGGGTATTAATCTATATCATCTCCATCACTGCGCTTGTTGATGTAATCAACGATTTTGATTTACTAATGAAACACAAGACATTGGTTAAAAAAGACACAAGAGAATAAATTTAGATAGACCATAAGTCATAAATAAATCTAATTTCTCATCTGATTTGTTAAGAGATGGATTGTGGAAAAAATCTCTACTGAAGCCGTTTTATGAGTCCAGATCAGGACTAATTTTAACAAAAGAATATTTAAAATCAAGTTCAAACAGGAAAAAAAAAATTACGAGTGGAAGCTGTTTCAACAGTGAATATTTGGCAACCTATTACAAGCTGGCACACATGAACACATACAAACTCACATGATGCATCTTGTAGACTTATGACAGTTTCACTTTCAAGCCAATGACTGCCTGTCTTTATGTCAGTGGTATCTGCTTTTGACTGTCACAGGTAAAGAAGTAAATAGCCCAGAGAGATGAAGCACTGCCATAAGATCAACCAGAATGGACAACCAACCAACTAAACAGTTTCTATGTCCACTCGCACAGAAACAAAGAAGTGTTTAAAAGTAGCACGTATCTGTATGTGTGTGTGTGTGTGTGTGTGTGACATACCCGCAGGGTAAGAGCAGAGAGGGACAGGCGACTCATCATGTCCAGAAAGTCAGGCAGGCCCTGGGCCCCTAGCACAATGTAGATGGCCACTCCGCGCCGCGACCCCGCATCCAGCAGGTCCTGCAGGATCAGCAGGTCCGTCAGGTGGTCCATCACCACGGCAACCACCTACTCAACAAAAAGAGGAGAGCAATAAGTGAAGAGAGAATGTTAGTGTGGTGAAGAATGTCATTAGTCAGTAGAGAATGAGTACTTGTCCACTTATCTAAACAGACATCTTCTCTGGAGCATATGATTTGACTACGAGTCTGTGACATGACTATGTTTATTTTTTCTTTAATTATATAAAGAGAGAGTGTTTGGAATTTGGAACTACAGCAGTTTCCATGCACAACCAGAGTAATGAGAATAGAAGGAGGGCCTGCTAAAACGCCAACGACTCTCAAAGCTCACCCTCTGGGGGTTCATTCATACGTCACATGTGTGAGAGATACTATGGTGCTTCCCTTACCACGTGCGTGTCTTAGTCATGTTAGAATGGTTTGGTTTTGGTGATACTTGTCGGACACTGAAATGTAATTATGATACATTTATTTAAGATATGCATTTGAAATACTACATACTATTTACTGTGTGTTATTTCGTTGAATAAATGTTATATGTCATTTCATATCAAAATTCTTTAGTGATTATGTTACTTCAAACTATTATTGGGGACAAGTCTATGTGACGTTATTGTAAAATGCAAAAAAATAATGCATGTAGCCTCTGACTGGTGCCAACATAGTAATTTGCAGAGGCTACTTGTTGTGACCGTATTGATTGTAAATCTGGAAGTTGACCCAGTGCAAGGTAGGTAGAACAGGGCAAATTTTGGGTCACTGCACCATTTTAAGGATTGAAAGTGAGACATGGTATCTTTGCAAAAGTATCCTTTTATCAAGTACCTCTTGTGAGGAATAACACAGCAACACTATGTGTTGTACCTGTAGAGAAAATTGAACTTTGCTGGATTGATAAGCAGGATTGTCAACAGCTTGTAATGTAGGCCCCAGTGTACACACACGAACGAACGCATGCGCGAGCACACACATCAGTACTAAATACATAACAACTTTGACAATACATGTTAAGCAACTTCTTGAGCAATGACAATTGAGTATCATTCTGGGATGGTGCCACTGAAAATTCATTTCGGCTGAACTTCTTAAGAATCAGAGTGGTGATTCAGTCAAAACACACTGAACCGGTTATGTTGCTGCTCTTCAATGTTGATAAACACTTGCCGTGTGGATCAGCATCTTACATGGCCCACATCACATGGCTCTCAGAAGGTTCAGTTTTTTGTCATCACCACTTGACAAGTTCCGGTATTAGTAGGGGTGGGAATCGAGATCCGGGTACCACGTAGAACCGAGAATCTAATGCATCAGTCTAATAGAATTGTACACCTCTGCCCTTATCAGTGCCTGTTATCAATGCCACAACATGTTATTATTGGAAATTCATGGGCAGCATTGATCTATCTGAAAGTATGAATTGAAATAGACAACACAGTTCTCAATCATAGTATCCGATGTAATATGTCTCTGTATGAGGAACTTGTTCAAGCATGAGTACATGCACTGATGATACTAAAACAATGTGGACTGTTTTTTCCCTGATCACCAGCATGTAAAGTTTGTAACATGCTTTTCATAAAAGCTGTCTTTGAAACATGTTGCTTCTTATTCTGCCCAGAGCATGTTCTTAACTCAGTTCCCTCCTGCAGTAATCAGGCAATAAACATGACGGTTTATATTTATTAAGCAATTTATAGATAACAGCACTAGAGAGACACATTTATAGTTTGGATAGAAAGAGGTTTACAGATTGGAGAGAAAGAAAGAGAGGAGAGAGAGAGAGAGAAAGAGAAAGAGAGAGAGAGAGAGAGAGAGCATTATGTTAAGTTGAGCAGGTTGTGGCTGAGTTCTACATATCCACTTGACCCACTTGTACCTCAGTTATCTGTCCAGCGATCCTGTTCTGTCATGGAGTTACTGAAACTGACACTATATGCAGACTATAGGTAACCAGGGACAGTTCTCTGTGTATCTATGCCTCTTGCATATCCCATTGGTGCTACTTCACTCTGGACAAAACTATGTAAATGAGTAACACTAGACACTAGTACTGGACCTTACAGTGCAACAGTGATGCAAATTAAACAAGGCTCCCCAGCAATAAAATAAATTAAAGCGGAAATGCAGATAAACTATTTTAAAGATGTCTTCAGTGTAATAAGTGAGGGATTTCTGTTATTACAAATGCAGTATTGACCATATAAAATTTGCAGCACATGACACAGCTGCAGGTGGAACCTGGATAAAAACAGGTGGTGTAGGAGATGCACCAATGTCAATAACAACACAGTTTAACAGTAGCACTAAAACTCTCTTCCCTGACAACCTAATATAAATGTATCAGTTATATCACAAACTATATTAAATAATCAAAAATTGACTTGGCCTCTTGACCTCAACAGCTCTCGAAACTGGAGTATATCGGATGGTAAAGAATGTCAAGGGCAACACACTGGCCTGTGATACACACACTACCAAAACAGATCAGGATGTTGAGTAAATAATGCTGACTATCTGCATCTGCATTGCAATAAGATCACAGCATTAATCTCGGACACACACACACCCACACACACACACACACACACACACACACACCAATATTTTGCGAAGGATCTAAACAATGTTTCTGGGGACTTCCGAAACTATGAATAAGCACTCTGCTGTTGACACGGTTACTATCATCACTACAGTCATATCAGTGTAACAACCATGCTACGGAAGAGTGATATCAAAATTCAAAAGAATTTAGGAGCAAAAATAGGTTAAGCGAGGTCTACTCATACACTGATTCATATCTTCTCTTGAACTTAGCTTTGCAAACATATCAGCAGCAAAATTACCTTTGCATTTCGAGGTTTGGTACATAAAGAGTGCCAAAAGATTCAATTCATTTCAAATAGACAACATTATTAATTAATGCTGCAAACTGGCTAAGTGCAGCATACTGTGTGTGTGTGTGTGTGTGTGTGTGTGTGTGCATGGTAGTTTAGGAAAATACAAAATTTTGGCAGTGTGAGAGAGTTTAGGCCATTTTAAGCATTATCTGATGCATACTGTTTATGGAGGGAGATGTTAGGAGGGACTCGATAAAAGGGCTGTGGAAAGATATTAGAGAAAAACGAAAACAAATGTTTCTCACCGACCCCTTTAACACCTCAAGAGTATTCTGCACGTTTCTGATTTCAGCTAAAAATGTTCACTTAGGAACAAAACATAAATGCCCTCAAAACCAATGGTCTACAGTTGGTGATTTGCATATCAGCTCACATACCAGAGTCATTCAATGGCCACGTGATTGCTGCCACAAGTCCCAAGCTGCACTTCTCTGGCTATTTTTCTTTTTTTCGTTAACAGCAGTGTGAACGTGACCAGCATGAAGTCGAAATTTAAAGTGAACCACAATTTTCACGCTGCCATTCCACAGCCTGACCGTTTTGTCCACACGACAGTGTGAAACTGAAGACCACATGTCTTACACTGTATTCTCAACTTGACCTCATGACCTGGCAAATACCATGACCCAAACTTATAAGGTGTGCTGTACAAGCCAATGCCAGCCTGTCTTCACAACACAGATATGCACTTTTTTTGTTTGTTTTTACTTGGCAGGACTGACACTGTGACATTTTCACTTTGCTACACAAAAACAAACCGGAACAAAACCAAAAAAGAGTTGAAAGTATGGCTGGCAAAGTACTCACTAAAAATATAACAGCCACAGCCAAGCAGAAGTATGTTAAATATGGTATACTTCATTAACAAAGACATGCCCTAAGAGTAAAAGTATTGTCTTTGCTATACAGGTGTGTGCACAAAGGTGCTCAGACACCTCTGCTGCAGACAGAACTGAAGTGAAAGACTCAAGCTCAATGCAGAGCCACGGGTGTGAGCCAAATGAGGAAAAACAAGTTACACCATGCTTGACAAGAGCAAGTGGTTCTGGCAGTTTCAATTAACCATCACCATGTACACTGAAACATGAAAAAAACAGGCTGATCGGTGTGGGGGTGGAATGTGCGTTAATGCATCTGCCTGGAGCAGTTACAAGCACCACTGGAAAAATGTGGCAACCACCACTGGCTATTTCCCAATAACTTAGACTGGATGAGGATTTCTTTATTAAAGTTAATCATTCGCACGGTGGTGACAGATCGTCACATGCCGATTGATGCACTGAGTCACAGCAATTAAAAGCTCTCTGTGTATGGACTCCTCTGTTCACCAAAGCTTCAGTCGAATCCTCGAGTGTGATTATTTTTACACAAACTTTAAACTGAATATGAACAAGTGGAGGTACTTTATTCCCACTCATTTGGTTTGAATTTTGCATAGATACCAAAGTAGTACAGACAGGCCACATGGTTTGCTACTGATATTTGCTTCTACAACTATATTGTTTAAATATAGTCTGAGTAAAGATATTTCTCTATATAAACGAAGAATGTTACATCACTTTTAATGTAGGGAGCTTTATTGAATGTGCTAGTTGAGGCAGGTGGAGGGTTATACTGGTAAACAGAGCATGCATGTGTGTGCAAGAGAGAGGGAGAGAAAATTCCCCAGTGAAAGTGATAGCCTCATGCATGTGGGGAGGAGTAGGGAGTGGGAGGTGGGTTAGGGTGGGGGAGAGGCCCTACAGTCACAAAAGCCTAGCATGCTTTTGTGCTCGATACACATGACAGAGATGCTGAGTAATGAATGCTGGCCATCTATCTGCATTGCAATAAGATCAAAACATTAATCTTGGACATCACACACATATATATGATAGATAGATGGATAGATAGAGAAAGAGAGAGAGAGAGAGAGAACCTGTTTTGATGAAACGTGATGTAACTTGACATTTAAGACACTAACTTTACACTCTCCTGAAGGCACAGGCGTGTAATGGCACGTTTGCTGTTCACTCGCACACTTTTTGCCTCTGACAAGATCACACTTTGCACAGGTCAAAATTATTGAGGCCCTTCTGTTTTCCCATTTCCATTTCCAATTTACCAACTGAGGCCACCAATTACCACTTTTAGCCACACAGATATTAAACAACAACAACAAAATAAACATGAAACAAAAGGTTATGGAGGTAAGAGGTTGAAGGATTTTAACCAGTCTAAAAATATGTCCGTTATCATTGTGTGTCTTCTGTATGAGGTTGCTGTAAGACCTCAGAGGAAATAATAATTGAATCTAGGTAGATCTTAAGGATTATAAAACCTTTGCATTTCGAAATAGCCTGGGCAAAGTAAGTGGGCCTACATCAAAATGATGTTAGCAATAGAGACAAGGCAAGGCCACGTTCTGTATCTCACGGCATCACATGACAGACAGTAAGCGGAGATGGCCAACTAGGTCACCCAAAACCACAATCATTATTGCAGGCGAGTTCGACCTCTTTGTCACCGAGAACAAAAACCATGAGCTTTAATCCAAACAAGAATTGTTTAGACTTTAGAGCATGGGATAGATGAAGGGTGAACTAGACCAAGTGCGCCAGTTCAACTTAGATGTTGGTATTGTTGGTAAAGATCTCAGAAAATTAGCTATAGCTCAACGACGCCCAAAACAAATGTTTCTAGATGTGTAGCCTAATGTAAGTTAACTGTCTCAAGAATCCACCTACATAGACTTACCAAAGTACCTAAAAATGCGCCACCAAATACTAGGCTCTATAAGTTTCCAAATACCTTGGTAGATTCTTGAATAAGCCTCCGAACCACTTCTCGGATGTGTGGGCTTTTATCTTTAGGAGGGTGAGTGTATACTGTCGCCCGTGTCACTCCTTTGTAGTGTCCGCTGTTTGGCCATCCAATATCCAACGAGGGCACTTCGGCATCCGAGAGCTGTGGCCAGTACGTGGAATGGACACCAGAGTCCGCATTGGAGTTTGATGGTGACTTGGAATCACTCGTCTCTGAATCGTTATCCACTTCATATGTCTTAAAAGTCTCTCGAAGCCATCTTATTTCCCGAGCGGACAAAAAGTCTTTAATGTTGTCCTCCTTAAGCCGCAATTTAAACGCACCATCGCCGTTTTTCAAAAGCTGTTCCAACGCGGCCCTCTGCTCTTCGCTGTAGTAAAACTCCGGCTTGGACTCCGGTATTTTTTCATTTATGTTGTCATCATCCAAACACAAAAGCTGCGAATCGGCCATAGCAGCAGTCCTCTAGGCCTATAATAAAACGGATACTATCCGCACCCGGAAGATCACCGCGGTCCCCTTACCTGTTTGAATCAGGTGTGCAAGTGACATGGCCATTTAGATGCGAGGGGAGGAGTCAATGGGTGATTTTTTCAAAATGAGCAGTTAGAAATCCGGGTTGTCGGTTGGTAAGTTTTCCGTGGGCTTGCATATCAAACTGGCAAGAAATAGCCAGAGAAATGTGGGCCACAGTACACCGATAAAGAAAGAATGAAGGAAATTAAATACACATGTGGAAAATACTCCAGTTCATGCTTTAGTTTATTACATTAAAATGCCACAATAACTTTCAAAATATATCTCTCTCCATTGGTTTCATACAGTCCATACAGCAAGACGTCCCATATCAAATAGCAAAATACAAAGGCAATTCAAAAGTACTTGGTTAAAATTAGTGCTGAAACAATAAGATAGCAATTAAAATTCTTGTAAAATTCTTGTCTCAGTTTCATTATGAGTAAAATCTTGGATCTGCATTTTACACACCAATCTTCCATATCCCTGGTTGTAACAGGACACAACCTGGTTGTAACGTGTGTGTGTGTCAAAGGCACTGAGTGATTGTGAAGGTGCTCGTTTTATCAACCTCTCTTGCAGGGTTGTCTCAGAGTGGGAATGTGTAATTGGCTGGGAATAGGCCCACTCTGCCGCGCAAACGTCCCCTATACCAGGAAGAATCACTGCAGTCCAGG
This sequence comes from Tenualosa ilisha, assembly GCA_015244755.2. Taxonomy (NCBI): domain Eukaryota; kingdom Metazoa; phylum Chordata; class Actinopteri; order Clupeiformes; family Clupeidae; genus Tenualosa; species Tenualosa ilisha. The sequence goes on along the minus strand of PYXC01002329.1, from coordinate 836,624 downwards.
ACCTCAATGATTTCGCCAGCCTTGAAGCCTAACTCGTCATCCTCCTCAGCGGTGAAGTCATAGATTGCCCTCACCTGCGTTGGCACTCGCTATCACAAACAAAATATAAGTGCTATATGAGTGACATTATCTCTCTCCTCTATTTTTCGCACACACACACACACACACACAAAAGATACAGTGCAAATGTGAATTCTAGATGAACAGGCACTGTGCAAACTGGACACAGTCAAAACACACACGTGACTGTAAGTCATCTAGACAATGACAAATAGATACACTGTACAGTCACACACACACACTTTGACACACCACACTCAAACTACCTGAGTGGCGGGATCCGATATCCGCCCTCTTGTCTGGCTGCTGTTTTGAGTGATGCTCTTGGGCACGGAGCTTAACATGCCGGTCTTCTCTTCCACACTGGCTCTCTTGTTCTGTGTGAGCAGGGCACATCAGTAATACACACACATGGTCTTATGGGTAACCTTCAGAAGATACCACAACTACATTTCACAGCGTGAACTGAGTGAAAGTGCAATACCTTTGATTTAGAAATCATGTTTGTTTAAAGGTATTTTAAAGAAATCTAATACATAATTTTTATTTTAAATACCAGTTTCACTTCTTTTGACGGTACATTGACATCTCTGACATTGCCACTTCATGCTGTGAATAGCTGATAATGCACTATGTAAATTTGATAGAATGGTCCGTCCGGAAAAGGACCGTGTTCTCTAGAGGGAGAGATAAGGGTAGCACAGAGCAAGAGCAGGGCACAGATGAAGACAGAGATGCTACAGTGCCTCTGCTGGAAAAAAGATCTTCTTTAGCTGACAGCTGTAAAGCAGCGTCCACACATGCCTGAGCATCTGAGTTCCTGATCCTTACATGCTTTGCTTTAAGGATATGCATTTAATAGTACGCTGAAAAGTGATGAAAATGCTAATTTCACAATGTCTGAACGTCAATGTTCCAGCTAATCCCTAAACTCTGAACCCTCATAGCTGAATTAAATTCATGACTGGCTGATTCATGCCTGTTGAATCTTTGAAGGATCAGGGTTTAGGGTTGGGATTAGGATTCAGTCAATGTTGCTTTAAGACAAATTTGTCTAATTTGTCCCTACATTTACATTACATTTATGCATTTAGCAAACACTTTTATTCAAAGTGACTTACATTTGTCAACTATCGATTGGATGTGGGCCAGTCTTCCCTAACTTAGGGTTAAGTGCCTTGCTTATGGACACAACGCTGGCAGCCGGGATACAAACCCCAAATTGTCCTTCACCGCTATGCTACCACTGCCAGTTGTCCCTGTGGCACAACTGAGTTTAATGGCTCGGCTGATGGAGCAAGGTCTTAACAACATCAAGATCCCACTCTGACGAAAATGTAGAAGTTGTACAGTAAAAATAAGGAGCTGCTTATACAACTCATGAGTACCTGTGCTAAGGTAAGGTGGGACTTCAGGTGGAGACAGAGGGCCTTACATGAACCGTCCATGTTAAACATGCCCTGGCCTGACCTAATTTTACTCCATTCAGATTGAAATGCACCGTGAGCACAATAGAAACAACAACGGTCAACAGAGATGGATCCAAAGCTCCACTCAGGCTCAGCTTGCCTGAACTTGACCTAGTTGGCATGTTAACTGGTCATTACTCCCACTGTTTGAATTCTAAGTCCCCTTCACAGCGCACCCCCAGAAACTGAAAAGGACCGTGTTCTCTAGAGGGAGAGATAAGGGTAGCACAGAGCAAGAGCAGGGCACAGATGAAGACAGAGATGCTACAGTGCCTCTGCTGGAAAAAAGATCTTCTTTAGCTGACAGCTGTAAAGCAGCGTCCACACATGCCTGAGCATCTGAGTTCCTTCTGTTGTGTGCACGAGTGTACATGTGCATGCCATGGAGGTATGCACAGGATGAGCAGCATGTTGAAGCAAGTGAGCGCCTGTGTGTGTGTGTGTGTATGTGTGTGTGTGTTCATGAGAGGGGGGAGATGTCTGTATGCGTGTGTGGGAGAGAGAGTGAGTGAGAAATGAACAGAAGAGAGAGTAGACATGTGTATGTTTATTTGTATGGGTGTCTGTATGGGAATGAGAACAACCTAAGTGAGCATTCCTAAGTGCATAATGTATTTTCAATAATGTATATTCAATACTTGTGATTTGTGTGTGTGTGTGTGTGTGTAAACAGCACCTGCTGCATCTGTGACTGATCGGACGCCCTGCGCTGCTGGCTGGATTGCGGCGAGCCTCCGTATCCTCCTGAATAGCGACCATCCTCCGAGCCTCTCTTTGTCTGCAGTCCAAAAAAAGAGGTCATCAGAGGTCAAATCGCACATCGACCAACAAAGGCAAAGACAAAGCACACACAAATGGATCGCACCAAGGGCACAGTCAAGAGTGCTGCTGCGGACCTCTTAGGGCCTCTGTAGCTCCTTGTTGTTTGATATTGAATCTGATGCTGAATCGCCAAATCAATATCGCTCGCTTTTGAGCTTGTGTTTCACCATACGCTACTCGAAGCCCTTCCTATCGATCTGTGTTTCTTCCCTCTATCCAAAGAGCTCTTGAGAGCACTCTCACACACAGCGTGGGAGAAATGGCAGAGGCTACAGAGAGAGGGGGGGAACAGATGGAACAACAGGAAGGGGAGAAGGAAGAGAGGGAAGGAAGAATAAAAGGATGGATGGTAAAAATAAAGGGTATGGAAGGACAATGGAGGACAAATCGGAGGTAACAGGAAGACAAGAGGCCAGGAATCAGTCTGTTCATCCATTCTGGTGTGGTGATACAGAGTCAGACCCCAAAGTAGATTTGTTTTTCCATAGTCCCCAAAACATAATTATTTTACTTGACTGTCTTTTTATTTTACCAATGTATTATTCTGTAATTTTCAATTTCTGAAATGATATATGTGTACCCAAGTGTGTAGTATTTTTTATCACATTACATTTACAGTAATCAACACCTACTGAAAGTCAGTGAACAGAGACTCCAAGTCAGTGAACAGACTCCAATATCAGCAACAATTACTATGACTGGTCTGTAGAGGGAGTTGTTTAGGAAAGGTGTATGGAGTTTTGTACCGGTTGTGGAGCAGATGGCCGGGGCTCATCCCTGCTGCTGATGTCACTCAGGTAGATTTCACTGTTTTTAGAGATGCTGTTTCTCATGTAGTACTCCACCAGCTCATTCAGGGAGCTGAACTTCACGTTCCAGATGTAGTATTTGGTCTTGTTCTCCCTCATGATTTTGAAATGCTGCACGTCTCTCTCGTGCCTAGCCAAAGGAGAGGGGAGAGAGGTTTTTCATCATATAACTTTTAGGACAGATGTATGACAAACAATACTCTGAGGTTCATGTCCAGCTAAGCATAAAACAAAACAATGCAGACATGTTTCCCAAAACTGTAGTTGCTAAGTTAGCAGTTTTTGTTGATTGCTATGCAATTGCACATTGCCAACCATCAAAGTTGCTAACTGGTTTCAAAGCCATTAATTCCACTGAAACACATTACAGAACTATGCATAGCCCATAATATCAACTGATACCCTCTCCACCTTCAAGAAACTCTTGAAGACCCGGCTCTTCCGAGAATGTCTCCTGGTGACAACTTGTACTTAACTTCTCTTTTATGCTGCACTTTATTGCACTGTTGCACTTTCAACTTAAAATAGTGCAGTTTTATGCACTCTTTGTTAGTTTCTTTCATTGTGTTGTAGCTTGAATGTTATCCTCTTTTGTAAGTCGCTTTCGATAAAAGCGTCCGCTAAATGCTCAAATGTAAATGTAAATGCAAATAATATGATGGAAGTTGAGACATGTGACATGTCTGTTTAGCCTGATTTCCCATAAGGTTATTGACCAAAAAGTATCTTTTCCACTAGGCTTGTATTGAAGATATGGGAATTAAGAATGAACCAAGAGTAAAATACACTTCAGTAAATATGTTAAGCATAACCAACATATTTTCTGAAAGCCTACAACCTCTGTATGTGATATAACATGCATGGAGACATGGTCCAGTTTCAATGTGTTCTATAATGTTTTTCAGTGGAATCATGTGGCTTTAAAACACATTGATTTTCAATGGACAGCTACTCACTGGGCTGTAGTCCATCCCCAAATTTTCAATGTTAACATTCAAAGTGACATTCACCATTAACCAGAGCTTTGAAAAAAGTTGATTTCACTGGGAGGTGGCAGATGCACTGTCAGCGAATCAAGTCCTCAAACTATATAATATTACCACCTAACATATACGGGCCTTCTATCCCTAGTGTCCACCAGGGGTCAGATATGAGTCAGGAGTCCGCATTTTCACTGAGGCAGGCAGTTGGGGGCCATGGATGATTTATGAGACGGGAATTCATACAAATCACCCAATCTGACCACGATGCAGAGGCAGTTGTAGGCACTGCAATATTAATGTGACATTTCCACATGGTTATCCTTGCCAGGCCACTGACGGATGGGAGAGAGAGGTCTGGGTGGGCGCTGCTCGGGTGTAGCTCAGGCGCAGGCGGTACTGACCAAACTGATTGCAAGGCTAAAAAGGAGTGAGGCTAGTCAGTCAACTAGGGTCAATTAGGGCCACTTCCAAACTGATGCACTGACAAGGAGGAGGTAATGGCTGATAAATATCTGCATGTAAACATGCGATCCTCAGACCAACTTTGTTGGCACAAAAGCTCATGCAAGATAACTATGTGCAACTATGAACTATGATTACTGTAACTATCCAGAGTATGTATGTTAAGGACTAATTTTGGCAACCCCTTGACTTTTTCTACTTTTCTATATATCCTCTCCTACTCCATTTTAGTCTTCAGACATGACTCAGTCGAGGGACTCAGAGATTCATAATTCCCATCCGTACCGGACTGAGATGGAGAATTCCCCCGGGGAGGTCTGGCTTCCACGGATCAGGAACCCCCCCATCTCCCTGCCCATCAGAATCTCCTCGGCTCCAGTGCGACTGGTGTTCTCCTGGAACCAGCTGGAAATGAACAGTGGAGATGAATGTTAATATGGTCATACATACATAATCACATGAGCTGCAACTGACAGATAGTTACATATTCCTGCTCATATAGTAAATGCATATATACACACACACACACGGACACACACCACACACACACACATTTGCAAGACACACACTCACACATCCGCACATACACACACACACACACACACACACACATAAGCATGTGCGAGTCCTTACATACACAGACACACACATGCATGGACACGCACACTTGCAAAATACATACACATCCACAAACAAACACACACACACACATGTGCACACACACATTTGCAAGATACACACTCACACATCCACACACATATGCATGTGTGCGTCCTTACATACACACACACACACACGCACGCATGGACACGCACACTTGCAAAATACATACACATCCGCAAACATACACACACATTTGCAAGATACACACCACACATCCACACACATATGCATGTGCGCGTCCTTATCTACACACACACACACACACGCACGGACACGCACACACTTGCAAAATACATACACATCCGCAAACTCACACACATGCACACACATTAATGTATCAATCAAATGTACACCAACCATACCATAACCATACCTGGCAGGCTGTTTCTCTACATAGTTTTTGGGCACAAAACCTTCGTGGCCGTGAAGCTCTGCCTTGTACCAGTCATCTTGGGCACCCAGGATCTACAGTACAAACCACCATTCCAGTAAGTAGGACGACAAGCCCAGCTGGGTAGACTGCATTTGTGTCTCTGAGGTCACTTATAACCACAGGAAGCACACTTGTCAACGTGCTGCAAAAGTCTCTCATTCACAGCTTGCTCTCAGCCTAACTTGTTCCAAGGTCGTCTGTAAGACCTGACCTTTCTGTGAAGTCTGATGACGGCCTGTCTGTACATCAGGGTTTTTTTTTTTGCTTCTAGAAGCGTTAATTCAATAGGCCACCAGACACAGAACACACTTGCTGGTGGCCTCGTAACAGGTGATCAAATCTATAATGTAAACTAATCGTAAAATTCAACTATTGATCATCACTTCGTCACTTTAAGCAATCTGATTCTGACCCCCTTCCCATCTAAACTATTTATATTGCTCCTTCCAGTAGCTTTCTGATGTTACATGATTATCTATCCACTTAAAGCATGACCTCTTTGACTTGTATGTTGTATGTATGTATTACCTGACCTCTTATGTAACCTCTTGAGGACTCACCTTTAGGATGTCTCCTTTCCGGAAACTGAGCTCGTCCTCAGCTGTGCCATTGAAGTCATACTTTCCTCTGGCCTCCATGGCAGTAGGCACGGAGATTCAGCGGATCAGGCCACAACAAGAGATTGGGTGCTGCTCTAAAGCCTAACACAGACAGAGAGGAAGAAAGGAAAGTTTGACAGAGATGCAAACACACGCATGCACACTAGCACACAAACGCTTGTGCACATGCACACACACACACACACAGACATGTACAGTACAAAGACCCCTCTTTTTACCTTGACACGCAGGTATGAGAACTTCTCTTGGTGGTTTTCCAGCATCCACCACAACGGCTGCAAAACACAATGAGACGTTCAGTGAGTACAGAACAGGCAAGAGGCCATATGAACTAGTTACGTCCTCAACAGCATCCAATGTCTCTCTCTGTCACTCTCTCACACTTACACACTCACATACACACACACACACACACACACACACGAACACACACAGCGGGCCATGTTGAAAATTTGGTTCTCGCAGCTGTTACAGTAACAGCTGTGACCAAAAGTCTAAGTGATAAGTATCAGTAGAAAATCAGTGTCTCAAAAATGCTCTTTGGCAGAGGTGTTAGTGGATGTACGCAATGTAATATTATAAACGAATGCCTAATATTTATAAAGTGAGAAATACATAAATGATTTGGATGATACTCCATACCCCCACATCCAACGCCCACTACTCCACTGCTCTTTGGTGTTACCTCTACATATTCTATATTTCATCAATAATCTGAACAGTCAAAACTATTCACGACAGGTAAATCATGCTATTTGGGGCGTTTGACCGCACTCTAGGCTTACCAAACCTATCCTGCCCATGATCTGAACATGGCAGCAATAGAGTGCATGAGAAAGTGACTGCAGGAGAGAAGGGACCAGATAATGACATGAGAGCTAATCGCTGAGGCTGAGTCTTATCTCACACTATCTGTTAGCCACATTTTGTGCTGTTGGGTGTTTCACCAGCAGCACGGGCAAAGTCATATGAAAAAAAAGTGTTGCTTGGAATAGGTATCGTATAGGTGCCTGCTCAACTCAATGCCTTGCAAGTGCACAGACTACTGCTATGAGCTGGAGTGGAGTCAGTAAATCCCCAGTTTTTTCTCAATCAACACTTTTTTTTAACTGAAAATACGCACCACATTAGAATACTTGATGGTGGATGTCCTTTAAAACATAAAGGGAATGTGTTACTGTCCAGCAAATACAGTGTTTCTCCTGATACAATTTAACATTAAGAGAATGTGTTACTGTAACTGTTCTGTACTCTGTCTGTGAAATGTACTATATAGGCAACTTGACCTGCCTTCAAAAGCTGTATCGTGTTTGTCTTAAAATAGTAGCACTGACTACTTAATGTCAATGAAATTAGCTTACTGTCAGTTAGGCATGCATCTTGATAAGCAGGGACACAACCTAAATGACAAAATAAAATGATAAAACCACTAGGATCCAGAGTGTAATCAGCATACACACACTTTTGGGAGACAAGGTGCATTCAAACGTACGGCATAAAAGTTCAACTGTCGACTCCTATTCCACTGGTATCTACATACTATAATAACACAATAGTATCTGGTTCAGGTACCAAAATATAACTAATAATATAACAACTAATAGCTAAGTAAAAATAATAGTTACAGTTTGAAATTTCTACTTCTTTTAAAAAAGGATGATAGGAATACATTTAAGAAATCCCGGAGACCCTATGTGTGCTTCTAGTCGTCAACATGATACAATAGGATATGTTAAATACTGTGTCAGAATGTAACACTGTGCAGGGTACTAGTGCAGTGCCTATACAAAGCATTGCCTAGATAAATGTGTCCAGGTAGCTCCTCACAGAATCTGTGATAATATGAATTTGTACCCAAGCAATTAGAAGAGACATTTATTTAAGGTACAAAGACAGAGGAAAGTTGGGATAGTTGAAATTGCCTGCTTGGGTTGCAGGTTGCTGGTTGTTAAGAACAGGTCGTTCTTAACATGTTGTTCTTAAGATGCGCTGCATACCTATGTATTTGTGTGTTGTGACCAAATTATTTTAAGCACCCCAATTGCACAGGCTACCGAGGCCATGTCCGTGTTGCTGAACTTGTCTTTTAATGAGATCTGTCGTAGATCACATTCAGACCCATTTAGACCCCGGCTGCGACACTTCAAGTAGATATTAACAGCTATTAACGTGCTTAACCGTGTGGGATGGCATGTGGCATTTTTTCGCAAAATCTTCAAAATTCAGGCGATGTGTAAAATACTGAAGTGAGACGTGGTCATCCCTTTGAACTATATGTGTTTTACTTGACACCAAAATACGATGGGCTATTCAGCACAAGATAGTGGAGCGGCTTTTACCAGCACAACAATTCACTGCACCTTGACTACCTGGAATGTGTGTGACAGGGGGTGTGGCTACAGCAGAAAAGGTAAAACTCGGCACTACATTGTCATTAGCAAGACACTTAGCAAATTTGGGGTCAGTGGGATGAATGGTTTGAGAGTTATGTGGAACAGACAGACACAGACGTTCCTTGCATTTATAGTCAGATAGGTGATTAGTGAGCAGGGCATAGAATAATAGTCCTGTTTCTGACTAACATACAAGATGAGGATCCAGATGTGGCATACAAATAGCTCTAATGTATGATGTTCTGCCATGTTCTGTTATTAGACCAAATGGCGAGGAGAATTATCATCAAAAGTATTGAGTTATTATTTATTAACACAACATTTAGGAAAGATTTACAAATAACTCAATACTTTTAAAGATAAGCCTCTGTAGATTTATGTTAAACAGTGAGAAGAGGATCATCAGCATGGCAAATGCATGGCATGCTTTTTCATGATGTTGAGGTTATTTGAGTTTGTAAGGTACCCAAAGACATACAGTAAATAAATCATGCTTCTCTTTCTAGTGAGTCTTCAGCCATGCAAATGTGTGAGAAAGAAAGAGAGAGAGAGAAAGAGTGAGAGAGAAAGAAAACCTGACCTCAAGTACTACCCACAAAACATATTCCCGATTTCTGGGACAATGTCAAGCTCTAAGGGAAGCACAGTAACTGCCAGTGAAGTCGTCGCATAACTCTCTCCTCAGCCCCAGACGTAATTGGGAGCGGATATGAGGAAAAACAGGGGGCTAATTACTATCACTCACTTCCTGGAGAGGAGAAGGGAGGAAGGCCCCTGTAAACATCCCTGTGCATGGACATGGGGATTAAATTCAATTAGCTGTGAAGTACAAAGTGGCCTTTCTACTTATCCCCACGTGCTAGCGAGAAAAAAAACATTCTGTGTGACGTGAGGGAGAAGAGAGAGGAAGACATTGAGAGACTGAGTATGCACTCTGAGTCAAGGGCTTCATACTTGCCAGTGAGGGAAACTGTTTGTCTCTCATTCGTCAATCTCTCGGGTACATTTTTTTAAAAGTCTACCTTTTTTAACAACTCCACAAATGTTCCTGCCACCCACCTTTTTGGTGGCTCCAGCAATGGATTACAGATTCCAGGACAGAAGCTTTTGGAGAGGGAGGTTCCAAAATCATTTAGGGACACCTCATACTTAGTCCAGTATAGAAGTCAGTGATCTGGCTTTTTAATCTTTCATCCTTGTGATGCTGTGGTGATTTTGTGAGTCTCAAGATATGCTTTTCAAGATGAAACATTCTAATAACCCCTCATTGATTACATGGTCTTATTTAATCCTATATAGAGTTTCTATGAAAAACACCGACTGAGATCTCAGGCTGTCTACCAATGCATGTAAGTTCTGTTAGTCTTCGGTTCAGATGACATAGATGTCACCAAGCGACCACGGCATGATCTATTCACATTTACATCAAACATATTTGCCTTTTTTATGACCATGCCATAGGCCTACAGAAACTGGTTTAAGGGACAAAGCGATTCATCAGTCAGTGAACACTGATATTTTGGGGGATGTGATGATGTGAGATGAACATAGAACTACTGTACCTCTGCTCTAACTCCTCCAATTAGTGAAGAGACTGGTTCTATGTTAGCTGAATGAAAGAGCTGAACAAAATTGACTTGCCTAAATGTGTCCTTTAAACAGCGACCATGTGCAGTCACTGTGATGGTATCATAATGCCTGTTAATTAAAGTCAAGATTTGTATGAATTCATTTTTGAAGAACTAATTTTTCAATAGGTTAATCAGTACTTTATATGATAGCCTTGTGAATTTTTACTGATGTTTGATATTAAAGGGTAGGTTCCGGTTTTTATCATGATTATGATTATAAAGGATGATTATGTCAGCGTATTGGTGAACATTACTAAACACTTCTACTAAACAGTTTCATTCTCCTCTATCCACACAATAAATGCTTCACCTACAAGCAGTGGTTATTCACAACAACAGTGATGGATGAGTATCTCCAGGATGAGCTATTTTATCTATCTAGCGACTAGCTGATCTGAGAGCAGATGTGTCCATCACATGAACGAGTCAGATACACATACAAATGCAGCTTTCTCTGGAAGCCAAATGTCATCTAGTAATATCCTGGTTCTTGGTTAAAACAGAGCATACTGCTGAGGTTTGGGAGAAGGATAAGTGAAACAGCCAAGGGAAAAGACTGTGGAAATCAATTTTCATATCTCTCTAAAAAACAAATGTAATTAACAATTCATTTCACAGCAGCAGAGAGTACAAGCTGCAGATTTGTCTAATTGAAACTTTGATTATACTTCTCTTCCAATTTAGTGCTTCAATGAATTGCCTGGTTACATATCAGTGAAACACGTCCAATACAGACTTGAGGTGTTGTTCTGGAGCAGTCTTGCATCTTATTTCACCATGATATTTGCACAAATTTGCTGGAACCATGTGTAGACTGCAATGATAACCAGGAACCAGCTCTGATTGAACAAAAAGCCCTTTCAACCTGAGTCTCTCTCACGCACTTACATACAAACACACACACACACACACACACACACACACAGAAAGAGAGAGAACCTGAACCCTGTGCTTTTAGGGAAGTGAGCTTGCTTCATGACTGAGCAAACAGGTAAACGTTGGGACATTCCCACGTGTTGAATAGCACTGTTCTTTCATTCACCTCTTAGTACATAGAAGGACTGCATGCAAATACTTATGCCTGTCTGATTTGATGTGTTGGTTGAGCAATACACAAAAAAGTGCCATTTACTCTATTAGATGCATCTCCTGCAAGATGCCTTAGATAAAGATGTCTTAGATTGGCAGGATTCTAGCAGCAAATGAAGCACGTACGCCTATACAATAGGAGTCATAGGCCAAGATACATCGGATTATCAGGACACAGTGAGGGGAACCTGTATTAGCTGAGGCTGACATTGTAGCCCCTATAGGTTATTAAAATAGACTAACAATAACGTAGGATAGGATTTGGCGGATACCCTGGGAGTCACAGTTATTGGGGTATCTGCAACAGTTACTCAGTTTTCTTAGAACTGCATAAATTTCACAGACTGCACCATTAGTAGCCCAATTTTCAACAAGTGTCACCGAGAGGAAAGACTCAGATATGAACATAAGTGCAGACTAACATTTGTCCACAATAAAATTTACATCAATTTAGACGGCCAACCTGTATTTGCAGGCAGTAGTACTCTCATCTAATAGCCTAACTCAAACCTGACAAAAGCTTTAATCTACCACAGACAGTCAATCCCTTCAATACAAGTTCATCTTAGTTGGTGCTTATTGACACGACTAATGCGTACGTGAGAAGGCAATTTCTGGGCACTGGAGGTGGTGGTTGTAGTAGAGATGTAAAGTAAAATGTAAAGTACAATTCGCTCAAGTTATAAAAGGATTACCCTCGTGAAACGCATAGTAATAGTTGTAGGCTACTCACGTCCAGTATCATGCGATATGTCTTCTCCGTCACCACATGGAAGAGCGTGACATTCAATGACAGGTTAGCTGTCAGGCAAGTCCTGGGATCCAGCCAAGCATAAGCGAGAAAGCATCCAGCATCAAACTTTTTGGTTTCGATTAAATCGAAAACGTCTCTCAGCAGCTGTAGCCTACTGTTTCGTCACCCCTTGAGGAAGGAAACAGAAAAAAATAAGAATTGTTCATAAAAGCCCCCTAAAATTACTATATCGACAAGAGTACCACCCACGGCTTCTTGAAGTGAAATGAGCGTACTTTGAAGTTTGGCGTCGGATACATCAAACTGTCTTGCAAGAGCAAACTCCTCCCAACACTAGATGTCATGTTGCGCATGGTAGTCTATACGTGCATACAGTAAGCCTAAATGTCCAACACCGAAACTGAACTGGACATAAGTTCGCCGTTGTAGTGGTAGTTTGTGGTCAGTTCTAATATTTCTAATAGTTCTAATAATTCGGGTAATTCTTAACCAAACACTTACGCTGTCATTCTGATAAAAAACTGAGGTGTTCAAACCTCTTACATTAACTTCACCAAAACATTTTTACTGAATCATGATCTAGTGTGGGTGAATTCTGGTCACTGTAAGATCAGAGTGCGTGCTTGAGCAAGGATTGTAATGGCAAGGGCAGAAAACAGGAAATGTGAAAGAAGCATGATTTGATATGATGGAAGTGTATGATGCTCCTCCTCTCTTTCTCTCTCTTTCTCTCTCTCTCTCTTCCTCTCTCTCTGTCTGCCACTGTGAAGCCCCTTTGCCCCTCCAGTGACAAACACATACAGAGAACATTTACTGCCTCAAAATCTGTTGTATGAGTGCAGGGACAACAGTGTTGTTTCTAATATAGGTTTATTTTATGTTTTGGGTTATGTTGTTTCTTGGTGAAGAGCAAGTTGTGATAATGCATTTCACTAATATGCCACCATGTTGCCTCTGCACCTGCCACAATAACTTTCTCAACAACCAAATATCTCAAATCCCGAGAGAGGAACTTTTCATGTCAGAATAAGGGAACTGAGAGAGGAAGATAGAGGCCTGTTTTTCTATGCATTCATTTTTATCTCACTGACCTCACTACCAAGGCCACACTTGTTGCATAGTCATGTGACTCTGTGCTAAATGAACTTAAATTGTTAAACTGACTTTAACTAAATAATGCTAAGGAAAATGCTCTCATTTAAACATAAATAATTTCATTATAAATGTAATGAGTGAGTAAAACTGTAAATCACCATACTGTAACATCTAAGCAAAAGGCAGTTTCAATTGCTGGTAACTATTCCAATTCAGAAGTACCATATTTGTTTCATATCTATGTTTTTTTTCTCTTCATAAATCAGCTATCTCACTCATTTGATACAGAGACAAATGAAAGTGCAAAGTAATGAATGTGTTGTATCTTTATTTCACTGATGCTTAAATAACTTGTCATATGTAGATTTGTGAATGTCCGGTTTCGAAATCATACATTTTCAAAAACAAAATCATGCTTTTTAAAAAATTTAATTAACAGATTAAAGCTCAATTAAGTTCATTATAATATAATATTTAATAAGACATTTTACAAGTACAAGTTTACAAGTATAGCCAATGACATTTTCTACTATGGAGTCTACGGAGCAGTAATGTGCATTCCCATAGATAGTCTGTGTTTGATCCACTCACTTAGACATCACTCAAACCCAAGGAAAAGTTACATGCAGTGCTTAGAGGATGAATCACGTATTTGTGTGTTTTCAGGCTGTTGAAATATGGGAAAAACCCAAGTCAAGATTTTGCCACAAAAGAGGAAAAAAGACAGACACTGGTACTGAGAGACAGACTTTCATTTACTAGAAATCCTCATCAACAGACTTCCATTCGAAACAGGCTATGTGGTAAGGTTGTATTTTTGTACCAGTATGTCTTTGCCTAGTTCTTGAAAACAAACATCTTCCTTTAGTACTGATGACGGTATGATTGGAGATAGAGAATCCATATCTTGATTCAAGTAAAACGTGAAGGAAGTTCCTCAATTTAAGCAAAAAATCACGTTTTCTTGTCCTTGTAGACCCTCCAGCGCGTGAAAAAAAAAAATTCAGTCCTGTCACCATGGAAATAGCATGACAAGTGTTACAAAACAGGCATATGATCAGCGCCGAGGCCTTGTGCTTACCACAAACATTTTATCAAAGCAGCCAAAATGTATCTTACTTTTTAAAGCAAGATGTCAAAACGTTTATGGAACCCCCAGGATAATTTTGCTCTTTGTTTTTTAATTAGTACAATTTACCATTGCTGATTAGGATTGTTTATTCTAATACTAACATACAGAGACAAGACTACTCTTGGATAAGGGGGCAGAAAACAAGCCAACAGAAAACTGTATATGATTTTTTTAAGTCATGTAAATATTTGCTATTTTGTCTACTGCTGTTAAATCACACCTCTTACTAACTATATATAGTCCACTGCTTGGAGTGTGAGAACCTACAGAAAGAGAAAAATTACCACTCAGCTATAGCTATTCTTATCTCATCTGAACCACTGACATCATGTTCACAAGATTAGCATCTATGCTGATGGTACATTCAGATGAAAAATTTTATTAATTCAACATTAAAGAAAAGTTTATTATTTTTCTAACAGTAAAGTAAGTTTTATTTAAAGTAAGTACAAACCAAATTTCATCCTTGAAGAGATGCCTGTAGCAAGGTGAGAAATAAGATAGCATTGCAGTTATGAGAGTGGTGTGTGGAGGGAATAGATGGTTTGGTGTTTAAGTGAATGCACTCATAGACTCACCACACGCCTGCACCTTGGTCAAAACCTCCCAATGTGCACCTGCACCAAGAATGCTGTGTGCACACTTCCTTCTGAAACCAACAACTGTGATCGACAGAGAGAAGAGAGACAGAGAGAGAGAGAGACGTGAGAGAAAGAGTGAAATGCGCAAGAAAGTTGACAGAGAAGATGAGCAAAAGGAGAGATGACAAGGAACAAGGAGTGAAAGAGAAATAAGAGACATGATAGAGCAATTAAGAGAGGGTAGGATAGAGAGAGAAAGAAGAAGAGATGTTAAGACAATATAGTGCTAAACAACAAAAGAAAAAGGGGAACCAAAATCAGACTATTTGCATTATTCAAGACGACAACACACTTGAGTGCATGTTGACGTGCTCTAGCATTTCTCGTTTGCAAAGCTGACTAAACTCCGCACCTCACCCACTCTCTACTCCAGAGTGCAGCGCATGTGGAGCATCACCAACTCCTCAAACTCAAAGAGAAAAAAAAACAAACTAATGTGCCTTAACTGGTCTAAACTTTATATTGATTCAGTATGAAGTTATACACATCGTCCTCTGTGAAAAATTGAATGAAAATGAGAGGAAAAGATGGAGAAAGAGAAGAATATAAGGGGATACTTTGGAATATCACTAATACTGTTATTGTAAATGTTCAACTATTAAATGTAATATGTAAACAGTAGTTATCTTGTCTGTACAGTTCAGCATAACCAGTAAAGCATACTTACAGACGTCTAACCCTGTGTGTACGCATCAGCATCACTGTGCCAATACTTTTGGCTCCCCCCATTGTCAAAATGATGACATGCACGCACAAACAAGCAGTCTTATGCTGTATATGCATTGTGTGTTGTCTTTCATGAATGCAATCAAAGCACTAATGAAGGTCATTATTGCATATCAGTGTCAGGGAATATGAGTGTACAGATCTTTCTCCCTCAGTTTAGTAACTGCTTATAATGTCTCCTGGATTCTTGTTTTAATGTCTTTTTTTCCTTCATCTCTTTTATTTTTACGCTTTTCTGATCCTTGTTATATTTGTCTCTGCACCCATCTATCCTATCTTCCTGTCGCTCTTCTTGTGATCATGTGCAGTTTGTCTAGAGAGCCAGGACATACAAATATGCGTTGTACACTGGAAAACTTCTAAGGATCAAAGGATCCCCTGCCTTGTCCAAAAATCCCTCTCATGTATTCAACTTTTCACACACTTTGGTTCAGCACAAAAAAATTGTCATTTGTAAAATGTAAATTGTAGAGGGTAAATGCATGTGCTTCTGTATAATGTAGCAGCATGCTTATCAGACCCTTCTCTGTTAGCTAATCCCACAGGAAAAGTCAGCCAATCCTAAACCTCAAGACAAGCATACCAACTCACCAGATGTAGAGTAGCGAGAGAAATGTAGAGTAAAATGAGGTGTGTGTAAGTGTGTGTGCATGTGTGTGTGTGTGTGTGTGTGTGTGTGTGTGTGTGTGTGTGTAAGTGTGTGTGTGTGCAAAGTGTATTTTGGAACATGATGGGTATCAATGCCATGTGTCTGCACCTTATCAAGCACCGTTCGTCATCCACGTCACGCATCTCCTGCCTGGCTTAACCACGGCCCTCTGGCGAGCATAGAGTAGTGGGCTGTGACTGCCAGCCATGTTAAATGGTGACAATTCTCCTGTGCTTAACAGGGTCAGGTGCGTCTGTGTGTGTGCATGTGTGTGTGTTTCTGTGGATAGGGCACTGTGGCAGTGGTGTTTCTGCTGACGGCGGCGTTATTTTCCACTGTGGCTATGGCTCCTCCTGGGTCTGCCAGGGGAAGAGTGGAGCGGGTGCACCGTGTGCCCAACAGATGGTCAGGAAGGGGAAACGGCTGGAGAGACCAGAGAAGTCGCCAAAAAATCTGAGAGAAAGAGAGAGAGAGAGAGAGAGAGAGAGAGAGAGAATGAGAGAGTGAAAATGAGAGAATGAGAGAGAGAGAAAGGAAAAGCAAGAAAGGGAGAGAGAAAATTCCTGAATGAATGTGAAGGTTAGGGCAAAGGGGGGCATTTTAACTATGGCTGCACGTTTAGCACAGGCTATCAGCTTTTTGGCAGTCCATCACTGGACACTGACGGGGAGTAAAATCAGTTTTCATTGCATTTTCTGTCTTGTGTCTCATTTTGTATTTTTTTCCCCCTGCTCTCTCAGTAGAAGACAAAAATGTTAATGGTGATTGCCATTCTGGCAGAAAGCCAGGTGAGCTTGTGAGTAATCATTCCTGGCATCTCTCTCTCTCTCTCTCTCTCGCTCTCTCTCTCTTTCTTGCATACTACTGTCACTTTCTTCAACCCCCTGTGAACGCCTGCAGAATGGGAATATGCTTTTGTACAACCTCATCACAGGCACTGGGGTGTAATTAATTGCTTGTGGCCACTGGGTCAATGTACAGATGTAGTTTAAGGCTGCTCCCTGCAGCCTCGGCTCACTGGCAGCCTGGAAGAGATCCAGCTGGCACAGCTTACCTGGGCCAGCACACACACACACACACACACACACACACACACACACACACACACACACACACAGAGAGAGAGAGAGAGAGAGAGAGAGAGAGAGACACTCACAAACACAAACACACACACACACACAGGCACACTCACACACAAACAAACAGGCAGGCACACACATACACACACACATAGACACACACACACACACACACACACACACACACACACACACACACACACACACACACACACACACACACACAGAGAGAGAGAGAGAGAGAGAGAGAGACACTCACAAACACAAACACACACACACACACACACAGGCACACTCACACACAAACAAACAGGCAGGCACACACATACACACACACATAGACACACACATAGACACACACACACACACACACACACACACACACATAGACACACACACACACACACACACACACACACAGAAAGAGAGAGACCATCTTACACCATTTACACTGTCGCCCTCTTCCTATACTCTTCAAGAGGCTCTGGAGTTTTTGAGTGTCTCACAAATCCAGTGTTTGACAAGGCTTTGGCTAGTATGATCTTTCTGTCACAAAACTACTTTTTCAATCCACTGTTAAGAGGCTTTGGATGGAACAGTGACTTTAGCTTTGTGACAGAGGCTCTATCATGTTGTGTGCTAGCTATGGCATCAATGTCATCAATAAATGTTAGCGTTTATTACGTTTTACACATTGAACCTTCTGTTCAATTTATTGTACAGTGCAGTACAATTTGGCAGGCCAAACAGGCGGCTGAAGGTTTGTGTTTATGTTTATGTTTATGATTGTTTTTATGCTTATGTTTACATGTATATTTACGTTTATGTTTATGTTTATGTTTATGTTTATGTTTATGTTTATGGCATTTGGCAGATGCTTTTGTCCAGAGTTACCCACAATATATAAACACTGGATTATTAGTCTGCAAAAGAATTAGAATTCAAGGTGAACAGATATCTGGTCTAGGTCAAATGGTCTAGTCACATCTGGTTATGTCAAAGATGTCTTGTAATTTCAGGTCCTGGCTGTATATGGATTTTAAGAACTAGTTCACATCTGTTTTTACTTAATAATAATAGAACATAAAGAACATAAGAACATAATTCTCTTTATTAGAACGATATCATGGTAAATTGATAAAAACCCTGAACTTTTTGACTGCCTTCATCAATCAATCAATCAGAATAGTTACACTGACAAAATGCTTAGAGTAGGCCCACCTGCCCTATGTAATTTGATATGAACGAGCAAACTTTACTTTAGTTCTGGAGTGCTTAAAGTGACGATTCGAGTTGATTGAAAGTGACACCTTCCTCTTCCCTTTGCTATAAATCACTTTATTTGTTTTATTCTCTTCCCTTCCCCCCATGCCCAAGGCCACAGCTGCCACTGGGCAGTGCTGATAGGCAGAGTGCGCGTTCCTGCCATTTAAATAAGCCCAGCATCATCCCCACCTAACCCAGCCCATGGGTGCTTACCTTCTCTGTTTGTCTCTTAGTCTCTTATCCTCCCAGCCTACCCCATCACACTGTCTATCACTCTGGTTACCATGGTGAGGTCTGTAGCTGTGGAGAGAGAGAGAGAGAGAGAAAAGAAGCTTCCTTGCTTTGAGTATTGATTAAAAAATGGAGGCTGGGGGGGGGGACAGAAATAGCTGCAGTCACCTAGAGGACTCATTTTCACTCTTCCAGGCATGACTGTCAGCTGTAACATTACTTACTGTCTGTGGGACGGAATATGAAATGGCCCACAGCTTACTGAATTAAAAGTAGCAAAAATACCAATTGTGTGATGATGGAGACTAAGGTGCTTTTGTGAAACCTATAACACAATCTCTTCAGATCTTGAAATACCTGGACAAGGCACAAAATGAAACGTTGTCAAGCGTGTCAAAAATGTCACACTCAGAATGGATGCCTTGGCGCGTTCATTGTGCAAAAGATATTCACAAGGTAAGTGAACATAGCAAGGTCAGGAACTTACTAATGGATGAAACATCTAGGTTGTTTCAAGGCCAGACAAATGGTTAATATTATTCCAGGTTAACATTAAATGTCCTGAATGTTCAATGTGAAATTTTATGCCGACAGTTATGAGTCTAGATAGTCTTTTATTGATTACTGTCAGTCTAGCTGAAATAATGTACCTCAAGCACTTGCAATATCCTCATTGGACAAAGGGGGGCAGTACACTGCTGTGAGACTACTGGAACTGTAATGGACCATGGAACATGACAATGGTGGGTATTCATGTGCCTGTTGGGGCGTAGCCTTTTCCCAGAGGTTCATCAAAGGTTAATGATTTTTTTGTTTGTTTGTTTGTTTTTGTAATTCTGTAGTTCGGGGTCACCGTGAGGAACGTGACCTAAACCTCCTGGTCACCTGTTCAAAAATGGGGTCATGGTTTTGACGCAAAAGGAGGTAATCATTGTGTCAGCATTTGTCATGAATGACAGCCCCTTTATGTTTTGCTGATAAAAATGATGAAATACGAATTCAGCGCACTAAATGGTTATTGAAAATGGTCCATGTTTTTGATCCCTCGCTCTCTTTGCTAACAATGCTTGTTCTGCCGCACAGTCTCCTGTCCCTCTTTCAGAGCAGATGGACCCTCTCTAGGATGTGCCCCCCATGCTGTTTCCATACTGGCTTCCAGCAGTTCCCACTCTCTCTTTTCCACACACACACACACACGCACGCACACACACACACACACACACACACACACACACACACACACACACACACACACACACACACACACACACACACACAGAGTCTCTGTCTCTTTCACTCTTCTTTCAAACAACATATCTACAGAAACACCACAAACACACATACACACACACACACACACACACACACACAAACATGCATGCATTCATTCTTCAGTCTCACTGACTCTCAATAACCAACACCTCTAATTATTTCTACTGCCTCAGCCTGCTCCAGTCCCTATTGCCACCCCTCCACTTCCCTCCTCTCCTCTCCCTTTGCCTGGTGCCCTTTTATGCTGTGCTTGCAGCCCCGGCCATCTCTCTCTTCAAGTGCCAGGCAGAGTGGTGGCCATCCAAAGAGCTTCAAAGCCTTCAGGAGTGAGAGATGAGGAAGGGAGGGAGGGAGCGAGAGACAGAGAGTAGGGGTGGAGGGAGAAGTGGATTCAGCGTATCATATAGAAGGAAGCAGATGATGAACTACACTGTGTGGATGTGTGTGTGTGTGCGTGTGTCTGTGAGCTTGTGTGTGTGTGTGTGTGTGTGACAGAGACAGCGAGGGAAAGAAAGAGAAGAGGGGGAGAGAAGATGGAGACAGATGATACATGACTGTGATCTGTTTGGCCGGTGTTTATGGCTAAATCATTGGAAATGTTATTCGGGCAGATCACTCCTGTTCTGCTCAGATGAGGAGACAGAGATTTCCAGAACACTGGCCTCCAGATGACAGTCTCCATGGCAATGCCTCAAGCAGACCTGCGGTAATATACTCCAAATAAATCAAACGGAATCACTAAATTCACAGAAGGAAATATGGGTGTGCTTTTACAATAACAGACGAATGTCCTGTTCAGCAGCCTTTTACCATGCTGCAGTCCATATCAAAAATCAATAAAAGCCAACATCAGTTAATGTCACTAGATTAGATTTTGTGTCTATTCAAATTTTTGTAATTAATAAGTAAAAAATATGTTTGCAGTCTTGTATGCCAAGACTGTTGTCCACTAAAAGTACTAATCGATTATCATTGACATCTGCTATTAGCCTTTTCTTGCATATTGCACCCACATCCCTGACAGGACCAGAATTCTATCAAGGTGAAATAAAAAAAAAATCAAGTTATTTTTTAGTACTAAAAACGATTATGAAATACATTTACCAATTAAAAAGTGTATTTTAAGGAAACGGTCAGAATGTGTTAAAAATCAGTTGTAGATTTCTAATCTTTGATCCTGATGTGTGTTTGTGTGTGTGTGTGTGTGTGTGTGTGTGTGTGCATTGACTCCTGTCTCCTGGTGGCAATGTGTAGGTGATGTATATTTCATTCCACCTGGGGCATCTCCTCCCCTCATCACTAATTCAGCACGCTAATTAAGCCCATCAGCCTAATGACCAACAGTAATTACCCCAGCCCATTTATAAACGCGTGAGTATGTTCACACCACCTGGTGTGCCAATGAAGAGAGAAAGTCTCTGTAAAACCCTACGTCCAGAACATCCACATCCACTGTACTTACAGTCAACTTTATAGGCTACAGTGAATAAATGTATGGCGGTAATTCATTACTTAATGCACAGCACAACGGTGAGTCATTGGCTGTTCTGAACACAGAGAAAGCATTCTGTCACCTTGTAGTCCAGTGATTACATTTCTCAGAGGCTGATAAATTTATCACATAACAGCCATGGTAAGAGAGAAATTAAGTGTTTGAAAACATCATTTTTAAATATCATTTTCATATAGGGGTGTCTATGACACTCGACACTCTATCTGCCTGTTGTGTATGTCCACATAACTGCACTGTAAAAAATAATCTGCTTGTCAACTTAAATAATAAATAACCCGGTTGCCTTCAATTTCCAAGTTAACTCAACAGAGTGAAACATTAGTTAATAAGTTACATCAGCTAAAATCAACTAAAGTCTTTATTTGAGCTAACTAATTAACTAAAGTTTCATTCTGTTGAGTTAACTTAGAAATTGAAGGCAACCAGGTTATTTATTATTTAAGTTTATAAGTTTAAGTGAGTTTATTTTTACGGTGTGGTCAGTGAGTAATTAGTATCTCTCAGTCAGTCACAGACCCCACCTTAAGTGATACTTTTTAAGTGACACTTGAGGAAACACACCCCTTGAAAGAGGAACCAAGGCTTGTATCACTGCAGACTTTCTAATGAAACATTTTATCTAATACATTAATACTTGTTGGAGATAAACGCTAATTCAGGATTTCCCCATCAAATGACATTGAGCAGAGAGAACAGTCTCACTGAAACTTTAAAAATCTTTCAGTATGTTAATTGCAAACTAGGTTGATTGTTAACCAGAACTGAAGCTAAGCAAAGATAAGATAAAACAAGATGAGATCACCTTTATTGATCCCACCCCAGGAAAAATTTTAACTTTTGACTCTCTGCCTAGGTAAGGTGAGCTATCATGGTGACTACTGAGTCATCATGGTTGAATCTCAGATCAAGAGAGATGGAGTAATAGGGGAGGTGAGACCTCTTGAGGCTAATGATTTAAGTGGCAGAACACCAGAGGATGAGGATGGCTAAGATTTGATGAAGGAGCCTGCACTCTGGCTTTAAGCTCCACTAATGACTCGAGGAGGAGGATAATTGTTATTATTGCTAAGCACTGTTGCTGCTATTGCTAGAAAGCTGAGTGATCCTCTGTTAGATTTGGCCTTTCATTCTTCTGAAGTGTGTTGGTCTCTTTTTATTGTTGTATCACCTCTCTGTCTGTCTGTCTGTCTGTCTGTCTGTCTGTCTGTCTCTCTCCTGTTCTCTCCACTCATCTAATCCCCTCATCTCCTGGAGAGGATGCTATGTGATGCAAAAGGCTTAATGTGTATGTATAGTATGTATCTATGATAGGCTTTGAGGAGTATATGAGGGCATGGTCTTTCTCTTTCTGTTTGCATGTATGAATGTGTGTGTGTATTGTGTGTGTGTGTGTGTGTGTGTGTGTGTGTGTGAGAGAGAGAGAGAGAGAGAGAGAGAGATTAAATACATACAGAACCTGTGTTGGGAGGACAGAGGAGGAGCAGAAATGAGGACATTTCTGATGACATGGAAGGAGAAGGACTGGTGGAAGGATGTGGAGCTGGTGAGCTAGCTGAAGGCACATGCTACTGTGGTGCTTGGTAAAGCAATCCCTGGGACAGTGTGCTGATATCAAGACATCAATTATAGATAAGATCAAACAGACCACCACAGGCAGTCATTGGGGAATGAGACACCTGTCAAAACAACATGTTCCATCATACACACACACACTTAATAATCATCATCATCATCATCATCATCATAATAATAATAATAATGAATTACTACAATAACAATGATACATAAACAGAATACAGAGTATTTCTACAATCTAATGGTTAACAGGCAGGACATGCCTGCCATTGTACAAACTCCAAAAATCTGTTCTGAGCTTTGCCATGCAGCTGATTCATGTGTGCCAGTTTAGGCCTAGCTTTTAGGCACCCAACCAGGCAGCTGTGCTAAGAGGAGTGGGGGCATTGGAAGCCAAATAGGGCTCCTGTCTCTCCGCATTAGTGTAATGGACGAGACAGGTGCTGCCATCTTGGCTAAAGTTCTAAACCGAGAGGACTTTGCTGAGCCGCTCTCTGTGTAAAATCCCTAATTGATCATGGCGTTGCCTTGTGCCATTTGGAGGGCTGCCCATGGCGTGGGCCTGAAAAACAGCCTCTGTTAAGGGAAAAAGACAAATGTTGAGGCAAGGAGAGGAGAGGATGAGAAAAGGACTCTGACAGAGGGCTGATGGAACACAATCAGGTTGCAACCAAACTGAAGCAAAATTGTATGTATATGTGCTTTTGTAAATATCAAACACTACATTTCATGACCCAGCATTTCAACATGTAATAACCCAATGAATAACCCTTTTTATGTTAATGCCCTCCAAAGAGAAGGTGACATCCAAAAACATGGGTTGATGATTGTGATTGTGAAGATGTGTTACTGGTCAAGTGCAAGGCAATGTTGCCCCTTATTTTAAGGTCAGACCCAGAATGCTGCCTATTGAAATTCTTTAAAATAACCTGCTATAACATTAGTGCCACTGTTGACTTTTTTAGATAAATAAATAAACAAACAAACTAAATGATCATGCGTAAATGAATACATAAAATTGCAAGACTTTCAGTTTAGACATTACCCAAATAATTCTGTGACTTGTTCAAAGGTTTGTTTGTAAAAATCTCTCAGCATTGAATATATTCTCTTTAAATTATATTTGCTTTGCTTGTGTTTGCGGGCCCCAAAATATGTAATGATTTTATTTTCAATCAAAAGAACAAACAAATAAGCTAAAAAGAAATGAAGCATTAAATCCAGTACAATAAGGGATCCTTTCCCTAATTGATATCAATGATCAAACCTTTAATAAACCTGCTCCTCTTATTCCCCCTCTGCATCTGACAGTGAAGGATCTCCTAAATGACACAGAAGGTGATACCAGTGGCAGTGCAGGAGTCAGAGGTGGGCTATTGGGTCTTATCTGTCAAAAGCAGTTGTAACCTGCAGTTTGAGTGGAGAGAGATAGATAGCGGGGAGGGGTGAAGGTGAGATGAACCCACATTTCTGAGTACAGGCCATCAATTGATCAGAACAAGATTAGCCATAGGCTGCTAGTGTATTAACCTTCATCTGGGAGGTCAGAGGGCGTTGTTATGACCTTTGGAGCAGCGAGTAAAAAAAGCTGACTGTGTGCAAACCGATTGCCCCATAGAGATGTGTGGACAGTGATGAAGAACTCTCATTTCTGCTCCAGAGATTATCTTTTGTTTAGACTTATTCAGGCTCTTGGCTGTCTCACCTGTGCCGTGTCTATCCCACAGTCCATCTCTCTCCTCCACCCTCATCCATCTTCTCTCTCTCTCTTCCTCAACCTTACTTTCATCCCGGCTCTGACACTCTCAATTCCTTGTGGTGCCACAATTCACTTCTGCCCGTGGTCACTGTCCCATCTCTCTCTTTCTCTCTTGCTCTGCTCTCTCAGCCATTTTTCTGGACACTCATCCATCCACTGAGCCTCTTCTCTCCCCCAGACCCCCCCCCCTCCTCCCCTTCCCCAGCCTGGTTGCTGCAGGCTGGCTAACATGAGTGCACTCTGGGCCTCCAGCCCTGCTGGTGTCTTTCAGGTCCCAGAGCAGCAGGTGGCCACTCCACACCATGGGCTCCAGCCCAGCCTCTCTGTGGCTGCAGCCTGGCTCTGGCCAGCAGGCGCTGAAAGGGCAGCAGAAAAGCCATAACAATCCACGCTTTTTGCCCAGCAACCATCTCTTCCTCCTCTCTCTTATTTTCTCATTCATCTCAAGAGAGGTTAGAGAGAAAACAAATGTTTAAGTATGCACAACATCCGTATGTGTGTGTGTGTGTGTGTGTGTGTGTGTGTGTGTGTGTATGTATGTGTGTGTGTGTATGTGCCTGTATTTCTATATTCGATGTTTCTTTTTTTTTCTTTTCTTTCCTCCCGCTGATGTATTTTGGCCCAAAGCTCACTTCAATAATGACACTCATCAGTAATTGGCAGTGAGCCGCCATGCCAACATCCCGTAGTCCAATCACACTCCAGTGTACCAAAAGTGGTCACTTCCCTCAGGTCACACTAGGGGGTGGCATAATCAAATGAAAAATAAACAAAAAACACAAACATAGCATATGCAATGGACAATAAGCACAGTTGTCTATGCATGCATAAGAACGGTATTGTCTTTATACAAGCATCATTGAAATCCTGAGAGATGTAGAAAACCCACTTTTGGCAAGATGTCCAGCAACCATCTAATTCATAGTTATCCATTTGTAGCATTGGGAATTGAAGTGTCCATCTGCAAACAATCTGCTGCCTATCTTCTTGTGTTTTATTAGATTACCTCAATCTGAGATTGAGATTGGTCTGGATACCTAGCTGTCATTTTCCACTTCTCTGAGGCAGGATCAACGAATGTAGATCAAAATACCTCTGTTGGTTGGTTCTCTAGTTGCAGACTTAACTCAACTCGACTGAACTCAAGCCTTAGTCAGTGTTATAGAATTCTTAAAGTGACAGTATACAATTATTAAAATCCAGCATTAAATGGCAGTATTTCTTTTATGGGCAATTCCATGTTGTGTGGGTGACGGAAGATGAGCGAGCATAGTGTTATTTAAACATTTTGCACAATCTTTTAAGGTAACTTGTACAATAAATCCTTATACTTTCATACAAATAGCCTAAAGCCTATGAAAATGATCTGTAACATAATTTCATCTGAAAAAGAAATGCAATCTGTTAAGCCTGTAATGCATAAAGGCCCAAGGAAATGATCGTAGGCATAGTGTCTACGGGTCTAGTCTACTATAGCACATTTGTGTTTAAAAATTATCCGGTAATGGCTAAGCCCAGGTTGCACTTGAGTGAAGGTTTGTTTTAAAACTAGCAAACTAGGCTGGACCAAACTGCAGCCACTTGTTGACATGATAGTTTTGTGTAGCCAGTGCTGCTCATCCTGTGCAAGAATTTTTTTTTTCATTTCAATGATGTCACGTTTTCCAGGCCAAAACACAAAACTGCATAGTGCCCTGGATGACATCATGAATTTGAAGTTGACTCTACAAAAAACAATTTACTTTATGAAAAAATTACCTCTCAAAGTGGTAAATTGCTGCATAGTGCTGTGTCAGTTAGGCTTGACATTGGTCTCTCAGATTGAAGATACATGTTCTGTTTAATCTTGCTGAACAGTCTTACACATACATCATATACACATACATCATATACATATACATACATATACATCAAAGGTTGTTGTCTTATGTTAAGCAAACTGTCACACTTTAAGAAAAAAAATGGCGTCTGATCTTGTTTTGAGATGCGGAGTGTAAATTTGTAAAGAATTGTATGTCCATGTCGGTGAGTTAATTTATTTTTTAAGTTAAATTTTGCAACGAGAGGCAATTGTAATCAGTTTACTGTTACAAATGATTAGCATTCGATTGCACAGTTTGTGATGGGACACTGTGCCATTTCCTTTCAATGCTGATACTGCTATTGGGGGAAGAGTATTTATTCTGAGGGCTTACACTCTCAATCTGACCTTGCATTGAGTGAAACCAGTTTGCTTACAGGACATCTAACCTGTCCTTCCCTGCCAGAGCATCAAGCTGAAGTGCAATTCTGGCTCCTTGATCAAAGGGAAAAATGCATGCAATGCCTCCTCATTTATGCAGTTTAAATAGTGTCCATGAGAATGGCAGGCCTCAAAGGAATAGATACACCCAGTTCAGCATACAACATCTCTCTCTCTCTCTCTCTCTCTCTCTCTCTCTTACTCTCTCACCCCACCCCACCCAGTCAGATGACATTCCACTGCAGAGGGAAGAGGGCAGCATGAAGAAAGGATTGTATTAGTTTTGGAATAATAAGGTGCATTACTGATGATAATTGACTATGCTGTGAGCGTCAAAAAATTATCTAGGCTCCAAGACCCCATTATTTTGTGGTTTGCCTCTAAAAGACCAGCTTCATTGATGTTTATTTGATTATTTCTACATTTCTCCCCCAGCATAGCTGTTGTCCAATTCACAGGAAATTCTCACAGAATGACTTGAATAAAATGTCCGTCATAATCCTTTTGCTGGAAAACACTGAAGATGGAAATACATTTTGCCGGTTATGCGAATGTGTTCCAAATCAGCTTGTTTAATGTGACATCTTTAAAATGTAAAACAAATTCTGCAACATATTTAAATGTATGGCAATGACATTTGTGTTGCTGTGGCGTCAGACAGGATTATTAAAATACAGGTTGATATCCAGTTAGGTGAGAAAACACTGCCCAAAAAAGGAAGCTTTTATGAGTTCAGATAAATGGCTCTGTATTACATTACATGCACGGTGCTGTTTAATTAGTAAAAGGCAATAACATTATTGGAGTTGTAAGACATTGCCAAAATTTTATGAGACTGTCCCATATATTTAACAGTTCTCCGCAGCCCTAGAGCAAATCCAGCTCTGGCAAACACTGGCATCCCTCTCTCGTGCTACCTTACCTCTGATGTGCCGCAACATCACATGATGCCCAATCAGAGGTGGTGTAATCCTTCTGCATTATCAGGGCAGCACGCCGCTAGCCCAGTATGGTCCGAGGTGCTGATTTGACTTTAAAACTGACAGGCCAACATCTGCTGGCAGCCTAAGCCAAATGCAAAAACAAACAAACAAACAAACAAAAAAAACAGTGGAACCAAATCAGAGGAGGTGGTGTCAATTCCCACGGGAACCCCAAACAAGGTTGTATGCATAAAGGAGTGGTTGTAATTGTTATGGACATGGAAAATTAATTTCTCACACAGCGATCCGTGTCATAGATAAATGACAGAAAATGCAGGAAAGACAGGAAAAGAGAAAAATTAAAGCAATCAGTTCAGGGGTTGAGCAGTTAACAACAATTGCTAATTCAAGCATGTGTTTTTCCTCTTTGAGTGAACGGTTTTAAAAAACAAAAGACAGACACCATTTTTTTCATAAATAGACTCAATATCTTCAAGTTTATTTCATACAATACATTTTACAGTGAGATCTTTGCCAGGGTCTTCGCCAGTGACTATACAAAGGTATAGGGAGTGAGAGAGGTGGAAACCCCAGTCTTTGAAATGATCATCTATCCCTTTATTGCCAACAGGCACCATATGTACAATAGATTACATGTTTATGTTCCATTTTTTAAAATCTCTGCATTTCATTATTGCACAATTTCTGTTTTTTTTTTTTTTATGAACAGAATCAATAAAATAAAGCAATCCATTTTGACAATATAGTACAAAGAAAGAAAAATAAAGTGTTATGTATATATTTATATATATATTCATAGACATTTGAATATA
>PYXC01002329.1:780000-802500 GCA_015244755.2 Tenualosa ilisha | reverse complement strand
CTGCCGCCAGAACTGAGTCTTCTGGAGCCAATAATTCCTGTTTTATCACAGATTGTGTTTTCGGTAGAAACCTTTGGTAGTGGCTGGAGGCTCCAGAAATTGAGAAGTCACTTTGAGCTATGACAGAACTGGGACCATGTTGAGATAAAATGACTAATACATATTAATTACGGATCCTTCAAAATCTACTGGGATGATATATTCATTGCACAGACACACACACTTATATATGCACATACGTACACTACCTTAAACACGCACACAATCTGCAGAGCTTTAGAAAAGGGACACCACTGTCTCATTAGTCTTTTCAAAAACAGGTGGCGGTGGTGTGCACATCAAAGAGCCTTGAACTGCACTAATGCAGAGGACTGAGGTATCCAGTCCATCCACATCTTTATCTCTCTCCAGGAAACACACACACACACACAGACACACAC
Source organism: Tenualosa ilisha (assembly GCA_015244755.2). Classification (NCBI taxonomy): domain Eukaryota; kingdom Metazoa; phylum Chordata; class Actinopteri; order Clupeiformes; family Clupeidae; genus Tenualosa; species Tenualosa ilisha. Next base: position 802,060 of record PYXC01002329.1, on the reverse strand, counting down.
ATTCATCAATGTTCAAAGGTGCAGGTGGCCAGTGGCACACAGCTCCAATACCTCTGCTCTCTTCACTGCCTCAATGTGACAGCTGCGGTCTGATTATGCTTGACTATTTATTTATTTCCTGATGCCGTAGGAGCTTTTTGTGCTGTCCTGTGTATTTTTTATATAACCCCCCTCCTCTCTCTTTTCCATAAGCATGACAGGAGATTAAATTACCCAGCCTTAGCGGTCTTCTTACCAGCGGTGGCTCACAAACACTCGTCTATGTGCACTTTTATATGAACAGTGTGGCCTTGGTCCACAGGTTTGATTTAGCCACTGTCAAAATGGAAGTGGAAGGTTGAGTGTGTGTGGTGTGTGTGTGTGTGTGTGTGTGTTGGGGCGGAGGGGAGCTGTAGGTGAGTGAATAAGGCAGGACTCATTGTAATAAAAAAGGCTGCATCATCGCTTTACCCTACAATAATGAAAATATGCCTTGCTCTCATAATTAAAAATTTGGCTTAGCACTAAACTCTGACCCAATGATGAAACATGACGATGAGATGAATGACCCTTCTGTCTACTGAGGGTCATCGCTCCATCTGCCCAACAATGTGTCTAATCATCAAACAAATGTTCCAAACCAATCTGTTTTATTTGAATGCTCTTGGAATCCTGGCTAAAACACAGGTAATTATAACTGTCTGCAAGTCTGCCTGGATGTCAAAGTTCTCTTCTGGGAAATCAAATGGGGGTTGATAAATCCATTTGAAGCTCATATTGTGGCTGACCTCCTAGATGAACTCTATTAGATAGCAATAACCAGTGCTTGTGCAAGCTCCGAAGGAAGAGACAAAGATAAAAGTGCCTTCACCTCTGTGGAGACTTTTTTTCGCATGGCACAAGTCAATGGAAATTACGGGATGCTGCAGGTCTGGCTGACATGCCGAATAACAATTGTCCATAAAATTTAATTGGAGTGTTATCTTGATGAGTCGTTGCAGGGTAGGGAGAAAAGGGCAATGCACCTGAAAATCGGCAAGTGGCTCATCAAATTTTAGTGATGACTGGTCTCTGACAGTGAGTTTACTCTGTGCCATCCCCCTCCATGTGCACTCTACAAGAGCCGGACAAGATAGACTGTTATGCTGATCCTGTTGCTTGTGATGTTGGCATGCAACAGTGAACGGATTAGCAATAGGAAGGTGCTGTGTAAGGCAAGTCTCAAGCCTCCATGCCTACCCACCCATCCACCCATCCATGTCTGTGTTCATCCAGGACACTGTTAGGATGCCCTTCTCACCGTCAAGTGACATTTGTGGGATGGACACCCAGAGGGAAAGGGAAGCGGCTCTCAGGAAGAAGGACAACCAAATAAACAATCCACTACCAGCCCCACTACTCTTGCCTCCACACTAAGCCTGATCTGCACCATCTCCACAGTTGACTTTCAGCATCTTGACTCTCCTCTTTGTTTTTGTGCATTGCTTTTTCTTATACATCCCTTTTTTTCTGAAGACAGACTACCGGGTCATTATCCTAAAGTGTTTCTTTCCAGGAAGCCTTTTTCAGAGTCTTCTCTAATTGGATGCAGTTAGGGTAGATTGTCTGACCCACACTAGAGATGCTGAACTTACTGATGACTCACCACATCTGTTTGACTTCTCCTGACTGAGACAGAGTTTTTTTTTTGGAGAGTAACGACTGTCTTCTTCACCACATTGGATAAGTAAATTAATCAAGTCGCTCCGAAAGATCTATTCTCCTCTCCAGCACTTCAGTGTATTTCTTACACATATGGATTGACAGGGAAAAAATATCAAACTTGAATCTGTCTCACAAAGATTTTTTTTTTTTTTTTGCAATTTTTAAAAGAAAAAAAAAAATGCTAGAAATTTCTATCTACCCTTCATACGCTCCAAAATGCATGTAGGTATCATTGTCATTGGTAGCATATCACACATGCAGTTCAATATACAGAGTTATGTACACATACCCAGCACAATTTCATCAAGATCTATGCCCTAAGTCCAGTGTCATCAAGCTGACATAAAGACATCATAAAGATGATAGTATATCAATTATGATATTGGTCACTCTTTGATTGCTGATATCAGACATTTTCTTACCCTAGGACACATGCAGCTCTTCAAACGTACAGACGCTTGCAAATGAAGATAATGGTGTATGAACTTCTGCCTTGTGACAGTCTGAAGCTATTTTGTATAAACACGAGGTTCAAGCATGACTGGTGTGGCGTTAAGATTTGTGAAATACTGGTGGGGCTTCGACGGTCAGATGCGATGCGGACTGGGGGGACTTAATGTTTCCACTCTCACAGGCTAACAGCTACTAAATGGGACAGATCCATCTGTGAGCCCTGAAGACCGAGTCACAACCAGTGGAGCTTACTGCAACCAGTCGCTGGGCTTGTTAGTGGTTTTTACCATGGCCCTGAGTTCTAGGTGACCTCATTAGTTCATCAATGGAAAAGGGTAGCTCAGCCTTAAAATGGTTGACATTTAGGAAGGTTTGTATTTAAGAGAGGCTCGGGTTGGTCCATCACTCGGAGAAAGATAGGAGAACGAGAGCAAAACTGTCTCTCATTGAACAAAGATAGGAGACTTATACCTAAGTTTTTGCTGTTGTTGAAATCGGATATTCTTACCGTTGCTAGTCTACTTATATCATGTGACTTGTGACATCATACTTGTCATCCAGGGCACACTCAAATCTTATCCTTTATTGCTTTGAAATCAGACTAACTTATAACACCTTTCACACCGACAATAGAATTTGTCTTTTGAACTCCAAGAACCTCTTGGAATGTAATAAAGCCCTTCATTGTTGTGTCTTTTGGAACTATCTGTTAGAACCCCCTATTCAGTCCATCACATCACTGATACGATGACAAGCAATACCCTTGATAATGGTGCTTATACGATTAGCCTTTTGAAAAATTTCTTGGATCTATAACACAAGACAGCTGATACACATTAACCACTCAATGATATCCCCATATTATATAGACAAGCACTACTGACTGACAACAAAGTTCATCAATAGGTCAACCCTACATCTTTTGATCACCTGAATCCTATAAAGGAGCACACCAGGTATACTATAATGCTACACTAGTCTAAGAAAAAAAAAAAAAAAAAATTGAGTGTTTTTTGAGTGTCATACCTATTGGTTTAAAAGATGCTCAGTTCGTACATGAATACCGTGACTGAGATCAATCTAGGATAGATAGTGATGTTTCATAGAGGAATGAATGCATAATGTTGAAGTACAAGTAAAAGACACATCTTTTGCAATCCAATAATCATGCTAAAACAATGACGTAGTGATAATTGAGTTTTGTTGCAAATCTAATAAACCTTGCTATGGCATATGACACTCAAATTAAAGCTTTCAAAAAACACCAGCATTTTCATCTTAATTTTAGCATATAACAGCAAGAAAGGTTTCAAGCTCTTTGAGTGGTGTCAGTGGAATACAAATGCCCTCTTGTGCTGAAAAAACTATCCTCCAGTAAATTTTGTCTGCATTGACTATAAATGCCAGGAGAAACCACAGTCCAATATGTGCGAAGGGACAACAATTATCTTCAGCACATTTTTGCCATCTTCTTCTTTTTTTTTTTTTTTTTTTGCTTGGTTGTTCGTTTCCTCCCACTGTATAAAAAGTTCCCAAGATCCCCCCCGAAATTTTATAAAACTGGAAGCCACTTGCAGGAAATAAGTTCAAGTCAAATGGAGGAACCAAACAGGGAAAGGGAAGGACGTGGTGACAATAACACTTGACTTTTCCTTTCTTTGCCTTTTGAGTTCTATAAAAAATATCCAAATAAAAATCACTCTGAATTCCTCCAGCACTGGTGTCTTAACATTTTTCCTTCATGCCGCTCCTCTGTTTGAAAACAGGACAAGAAAAAGACACAACTTGCTCTTGTGAAAAGAGAGCTACCATCATGCCGTCAAGTCATTTTCCAGTGGATGCATCGCTAGGGTTGTCTCCTGATCCTCAGGGGAGATGAACAAGCTTGATGCCTCTCAGGTGCACTGCCCTTCTTGTAGAGCAGTTCTTCCTTAGTGGTGGGCCTTTGCTATTTTTTTCCCTGGGACTTAACCTTTTCCTTTTAGGATGTGGCTATTGAGAAAGCCCAAGTAGTCCTATCACAATATCCTCTTGCTCCCAGCATAAAGGCAATGTAAGCTATTTGGCCATTTAAATATTCATGTCAAACTCCACCTACAGTGTAGCCTAATTGCTATCTTAACGATCTGCTCATGCTCAGGGTGATTTTTCTCCCTTGTGCTAGAGAAAGAATAACGAGGGCCATGTCCTGGTGAGAGACTTTAAAGCGCACCGGCCAAAACAGGAGCACAAAAAGAAAACAACCAACAACCCTCACTTTTGATTGTGAGAACAGAAGCATCCGTCTGACAAAGCAAACCTATCCTCTACAAAACCAAAGCCTGTCTGCTCTAAAACATTAGCCCCCTTTGCATACACGTAAAATCCTCCCTCCAGTAATTTCACTTGCAGTCCGTGCAAGAGACAGAGATAGAGACTCGGACCGCGCTCATCTTTCTGGCATCCACATTTGCAAAGTAGTGGCTCCAGGCTTATCTCTCTCCCCGCGTTGAGGACGGCTATCTTTTGCCTTCCCTCTCCCCTGCTCTTCCAGCAGGACGTTTTTTTCCCCCCTCCGGGCCCCTGATCAGGGGAGGGCCGAGAGCCTCTCCGGTCTCAACTGCTACACAGAATCACCTGTAACCCCCTTGTCTGAGCTGGAGCCACTATCCAGGAAAGTACGAAAGAGGTATGGGTTAACAAATGAGAAGAGAGAAAGAGAGAAGGAGAGCATGGGAAAATTTGTTGTTGTTGTTGTTGTTGTTTGTTAATATGGAACATCCTGTGTCATACCACACCCTGCCAAACAGACAAACAGGGCTAGTGGCGGACCTTGTAAAGGAGCCAAAATGGGAGGTTTCATCTGTTTTTCTTGGAGGCCACTACTGTTATTTGGCTTGGACTCTTCTCCTCCAGTTCTATCATGTCTGACTGTCCACCCTCTACCTCCACTCTGCCTATCCGCTGGCCTAACCAGGGGTTGCTCGTGTAACCCTGGGGCCGAGCGTCCTTCCCCCTGCCGGCTAGATTCCCCTGATCCAGGCTGCCCGTGCTGTTGCTCTTCTTCACCGCCGGGGGCAGTAGCGAGCTGGAGCAGAGGAGGGAGGAGAGCGAGAGGCTGCTTAGCGTCTCGGACAACTGTTCGCTGTTGTTGCAGCCGCCGATCACGATGCCCAGGTCCTCGTCGGAAGGGTCCATGGAATCCTCCCGCTGGCAGCCGGGGCTGGTGCTGCCCCCACAGCTACTCTGGCTTCTCTGGTGACCCCTGGTGGCCTGGAGGCTGAACGTGACGGAGGTGGCCGCGCCGGTGGCATGGGGCGTCAGCCTGTCTTGGTAGTGCGGGCTGCCACTGCCGTCCCGCGAGCAGGGGGAGTGGGAGGGCAGGGGAAGGTCAAGATCCTGAGGGGGTGACACACTGAAGCTCAGGCCCTCCTCCATGGTGGTCTGGAGACTGCCCTCCGAGCTCCCCGTGGCCAGAGAGGAGTCACTGTGGGATGGGTACTGAGGAAACACAAAACACCACAACAAATGAGCCAGTGTCGCTGGATCACCTCTCTAAAAGACCTTGAAAACACACTGAAATCCTTTTTTAGTATTGATTATGAACTGAGAGGACCTGGCGCTGTGCTGTATTGCCCTTACTGTACCTGGGTGCAGAGCATCCTGCTGTTGGCTCCTGGAGATCTCAACGAGGCCCAGGATGCAGGAGAGGTCAGCCTCAGCCTCTTGGACCGGTGGCCAAACCGGGCCCTGGGGGGCGCTGGGATGGCTGCCGAGGCGGGGTGGAAGAAGTCCACGGGGAGCTGGAAGGGACTCAGGGACGACCCACTGCATCCAGCACCTCTGCCCTCGCAAACGTGCCCACTTGTCCTGATGCATCTGCTGCTGCTATCAGCCTTACCTATGTCAACAGAGGAGGAAGTCAGCTGAAAAGGGATGGTAAGTTCATAAGATTCACACTATCTTGCTGAGAACCCACTTGAGGGGGCTTACATTTAAGTTTACACTTTGTCCTTTCAGTAATGTCTTTGGGCAGTCAGCTTTCTCTGTCAAAGCTACTGTGCGTTGAAGTGCATTTGCGAATGGTTGTAGGTCTACTGTATGAGAAGCTTTCAAGTCAAATTGACAGATCTGCTAAAAGCTAGTAATTTTGCTAAACATTTTCCCCATCTTGCTTGTTTCTTGCTTGTCATTTTCATGGAATTCAGAAATCATGATTTTTTTTAGATTGGGCATACTCATACTCTGTCTTGCATTTTTAAAGAAGAAATACATTTGTTTTGTGCACATTATAACTGCTACTACTGCCTCTCCAGAATCACAGCTTTTTTTCCTAAAAAAAAAACAAAAAAAAAACACTTAGTTGAAAAAGACGTAATTAGGCTGCTGGGTGGCGCTGAAGTGAAGGGCTGATTATACTGGCACCCAGCTCTGCAGGGGAGGTTTTCACACAGTCAGCTTACCTGGGCTGTGCTCTGGCAGGATGTGGCTGGACTGCTGCATCTGCTCCCGGGCCTCCTCCTCCGGCCGTGCCTCCCCTTCCTCCACCACAGAGCAGTGGCCATGGGAGTGCCGTCGGTCAGAGGCTGCGTCCCAACCTTCCTGATGGGCCTCTGTCTCCTCGCAGTCGTGAGTGTCATTGTCATCCTGAGGAGGCAAACACATAGAGGAAGAGAAAGAGAGGGAGAGAAATAATGAGAGAAAAGAGAGAGAGAGAAAAAAACCCATTTAGGTCTCCACCTCCAGCTGACCTAAATCTGTACAATGACTGCTGATAGTGCAAAGACTACGCTGTCCACCCAACCCAAACATTTTTAATCACTTTCTGCTGGGACCAGTGATGAAATCAACTGGACAACTTGGAGAGAACTCCACAGGCCAACATAAGGCATTACTCTACTTTTCCCTGGATGTCTCACGAAACCCGAGGTACCGTGAGATTGAGATTATCTCAGGATTTATTTATTTGATTTCTGATGGGTAATTAGCATGAGTTCATGGCCACTCTCACTGATTAGCGCTCATTACGACCGCACACAGAGAGACTTAACAGATTACCGGCTGTGGACGGATTTTGTTCACGTTTTGAAAGGAAAGGATGAGCGTCTCAAGGGATGTCCCTCCCCCCGCCCTTTCCCTTCTCCACCCTTCTCAGTTTCAGTGGTGCTCACCTTGCTGTCCTGGACCACCAGCTGAAAGACGCTCTGCTCGTCCAGGCTGAGGTTGTCGGGCAGGGCAGGCGATGAGGACTTGTCCGAGAGCTGCTCGGACCTTAAAGAAGCCTGCTCTAGCTCGGCCATTCGGATCTCCTGTAGTGGAGATAGAGACAGGGGATGTCACTGTGTTTTCCAAGTGAGTGACACATGATATACACATGATAATACATATATATGTATATGTATAATATATATATATATATTATACAGTTCAATGAAACTTTTCTTTACATAACAGTGCTAGACAACATGTAAAAGGAAAAACAAGTAAACAGAGCAAGCAGGAAAAGGGACAGAATTTAGAAGACAGAAAGAACAAAAGCACATCAGCAGAGTAAAATTTGACAAATGATCCAATTGCATTATTTCCAGGTTAAATAAACAATGTGTGCACTCTTGAGTAAGTATAGTATTTTTTTTTTCTCGTCCTTGTCTGAAAGTGCTTGGTTGATTTAAGTTCTGATGAGCCATTGGAGCATAGAACCCACAGAGGCAGAGAGGAGAGTGTCTGCGCGGTGGAGAACGAGGCCGCTCTCAGGCTGAGTTTCACACACAGTCGCACACACTGTCACCACCTGTCACAGAAATCAGAGCGAGCGCATGAGTAAGCTGCAGGACACTGAGCCAAAGACACACACACACACAGAGAGAGAGAGAGAGAGAGAGAGAGAGAGAGAGGGGGGGGAACATGGATGAGGAGAAGAGGGAGTTCATAAATCTGAAATGCGGGGAGGATGAGAGGCGGACGGATTGATGGGCCTCCGCTTTGCTGCGGACAGACTGAAATTGGGAGTGACAGGTGAGGAGGTTCTTGCCAAAATTACCGCTTCCTTGCCTGAGCATGTCTCAGTCAGTCACAGTGATAGACATTTGGACGACCTGTGACTTAAGTATGCATCCGAGGGAGATGGTTTGGCTGTGTAGATGAGCCAATGCATTACAAAATGAAGTCATGTACTGTAAAACCAACACAAGGAGATACTTATCCGGATTGGGAAGATGAAAATGAGATAGTCATGCGTGTACAGCATGCCGTTAAGCTTTTAATGAGGTATGCAGACGGTAAAGAGGGTGACTGATGCAACGTTAGTGCAGCTTTCGTGCGGTCAAGACGATGAGGGTTAGCACAGAAGCGTTGTTTCTGGACACACTGGATTTCGACACAACACAAATCCAAACCGAGACGAAACTCCACTCAAAACTTCCTTTCTGCACACGAGCGGAACTCTCCAGTTCAGGGCCCCTCCTTGGTTATTTTTCCTGCCGCAGCTCAGAGGCTGTCTTTCTGTGTGCGTGTGCACGCACACACACAAACACACACATACACGCATATACACACACACACACGCACACACACATACACATACACACACAGACGCCCTGTGCCTGAGGCGGGAGAGGGAGCTGTGGAGCGGCTGTACCTCTTGCGGGTGAGTCTTGCAGTCTTTGCAGACGGGAGGGGAGGAGTAGTGGTGGAAGACGGACCCCGAGAGGTTGTCAATCATCAGCATCTCGCCCTCCAAGGAGTCTTTGATCAGCAGAGACACACTGTCCAGCCACAGGCTCTCCTGAGACGCAAACGTTGCACCGTCAGCTCTCCTGGTCTCCTCACACTTGCCAGTTTATTTATTCATTTTGTTTACTAACAGTAGGTATTTGTTTGTTTATTTATTTCCTGACAGTGCATAACGAACAGCAAGGGGACATCTCAGAAACCACTCAAAGGTGTAAATCACTATCCCCTGAGCAGGAGGTAGATGTGTGTGTGTGTGTGTGTGTGTGTGTGTGTGTGTGTGTGTGTGAGAGAGAGAAGTGGATACGAGGATATTCACAGAGTGGGGAAGTCACAATGACGTATATGCCAAGGTCACATACACAGATAAGATGCGTGTGACAAAACACACACGTATACACTCACTCACATACACATACACACACCCGCTCACAAGCACATATATAAACACATCCCATATCCATATCACTGAGCCTCTGACTCTCTCTTTCCTAGGCACACACACACACACACACACACACAAACACACACAAACACACTCTAACGAGCACCCACGGTCAGCTACTGACAGCCCTGCCTGACTGTGATGGCGGCGCTGCTAATGACCGCCTGAGAGAAAGCTTCCAGCCTTCACGTTTCGCTCCTCAGCTTCAAAGGGCCTCTAAGCCCAGAAACACGTCAGCGACTTCCTTCCTCCGTCCCCTCCGTCCACCCTGTCTCTTCCAGGGGGCAAATGTCAGAGAGCTACAGGCTTTTGAAGAGGACAAAGGCAAGATGGCTGACACTGCGACACTGGGCTTACTAGAGAGAACATTGATGCATGCTCACAATTAAACGCTGGGAGACTGTGAAAATATTGGTCGGTAATTGCACTGCGCCACGCTGCCAAATCCTGCAAATCGCCCCCATGTCTGTGGGGCTTGTTTGTGTACAGGTGGGAACTGTTCCTTCCTAATGTCAGGTTTGCCCGTACTTGAGTCCAGGTCTTGTGTATGTTGAAGGTGAAAAGGAAAATTTATTATATATTGACTGCAACTACAAAAATATTCAATCCTCGGTTTGCCAAAGGGGACAATTTAAAGAGCTGGTGATTGAAAAAGTCTCTCAGCAGCACGATAAAACATTCTTCAATCACCATCCTCTCCAGTGTGTAATTTTGTGCTTGGCTTAAATCCCATTAAATCTTATTAAGGTGGTTGGTTTCTCATATGGTTCTTCTTCCACAAGCACAGATGTAATTCCAAATAACTCATTTGGTAGGGAAGCATTATGATGCTTATTTTTTTTTTTTAATCACAACTGAGGCATGGGTAACAGTGGAAGGTTTTTTTTTTTTGTTTTCCAGATAAGCTGTGGATAAAATTTTAAAGCAGATCAGGATTTCTCAGGGTTGGGGGAACAAGGCTAGCGTAAAGAACAACATAAAGACTATGAAATTAAGTCAGAGGCAGAAATAAAAGTGACACAGTGACTCTTTTCGTTTGTGGATGGATTGAACTATCGACTTGTGATGGCCTGGAGCCTTTCACAGCTTCTGGGTGTCTATCTATACATATGTAATATAGGACTGCTTCTGGCTGTGTTGGGATCCCTGTCTTTACTTGCAGTTCAACAGTCGGCGGATGGAAGGCTACTAAGGTCAGCACACTGCTACTGAATTATACTTAATTCCTAGGAAGATATTTCACGCCTTAAGACTTCTACCCCAACCTGACTTAACACTATCACAAGTTAAGTAAGGCAACTCACCAGCTAGAGCAAGAGCAAGAGCCACCTCAGTACTTGTTGGAAGCCTATACGTTCACCTGTATGTTTTATGTCTGTTTATTATTGATGTCTGTATTATTCACTGTTTTGTTGATGAGTGTTGTGTGTGTGTGTGGGTGTGTATGTGTGTGCGTGTGTGCATGTTTTAGTTAAATTGCACATTTGGTGTGTAGTGAAATGCAATTTCAATCCTCTTTGTAATGCTTGTTACATAGTGAATTGATGATAAAGTACACTTTGACTTTGACTTTGACTTTGCAGATCAGTCTTTATGAGAGTTAAACAAACACAAAGTGTTAGAAACAAAAAGGAAATGCACATGCATGGCTATTGGGAATACTATTAAGAACCTGTAGAGAGAGTCACAAGTTTTAGATACCTTGCTGTCCACATTACTGAGGACTTAACATGGACTGTTAACAACATATTCTAAAGAAGTCCAGACAATGACTATTCTTCTTTCCTCAACTAAGGAAATTCAAGGTTTTAACATCCATCTTGATCGCCTTCTACACTTCAGCTGTTGAGAATGTTCTAACAGGTAGCATGAGCACAGTCAAATCACTCCACAGTCAAAGACCGTAGTACTCTGCAGAGAGTAGTACGTTCAGCTGACTCTTCTCATCCAAATAATGGACTGTTCAAACCACTAAGATCAAGAACATGCCTATATAGCCACAAGGCCAGAACTGAGAGGCTCAGGAGAAGCTTCTATCCTCAGGCCATCCGGACTATAAACACACACTATACTGACTTTGCACACTCCTCAACCCTCACAAACACTTCCTAACAATGTGCAGCAATGTGCATACACGCGCACACACACACACACACACCCTCTAACCTCCCATCAACCTAAACACCTTGTATGCCTTGCCTTCCTGCCCCTCCACCTATACATATATAGGGCACAATGTTCCTTCCCCCACACACACCGCTGTCATCACCAGCGAGTGCTCCCCCTCACAGACACAGCACACTGCCCCTCCCTCCACCCCACTGCTCCTTATCAGCAAGCCCCTCCCACTCCTACATACACACAGCTCCCCCTACTTCACCCTAGACATCACCTATGGCCATTCTCAGGAATCCATCCACCCCCCCACAGACTCCCCCTTCCTCTTCCCTCTTCCTGCATGACCCCTGGCAGTTTGGCCACTTCCTTGCATGGATCTGCCCAAACTTTCTTCCTTGGACAAGGGAGTTTTTCCTTGTCCCTGTTGCTCTTGGGTGCTCTTTGTTAATGTGTGGGAGTATTGTAATTTGCCACCCACCCCCCAAGCAAGCCACATAGCTTTCATCACTTTTACATCATCCACCCTCTATCTTAATGCAGCCCTTAGCCACCCCCCATTTACACTTTATGCACTATATGCACTTTATCCTGCCCCTTCCTAACCATCCCCCTCCCCCACGCACAAATAGGCTGAGAATCAGACAGAATTTCACAGCATTTTTTACACTCAGTAACCATATGAATGTGACAATAAAATTCCTTGTATTTTTGTATCTTAGATTCTAAGACATCCACATATTGGTTTGCTTGGCCAAAACACAACAATTAAAAAAAAAAAAAACTTTCTGTAAAATGGATGCCTGACAGCTGCTTCAGCAATCAAATGTTACACTTCCCTGGAGGAAAAGATGGATGTGGAGGGACAGAACCTGGCAGACAGTGGCTGTGCAACACGGCTTTAAAGGGATGCAGGCGCTCTCTAGGAGAGCACAGTGCCTGTAAAGTGGCTCTCAATAAGCGCAGCATGTGGATAATGTCCTTTTTCATCAGCGCCTCAGCATATGGGTGGTGTAGCTCTCGCCCACTGCTCGACATATGGGTGATGTAGTAGCTGGCCCTACTGTGTGCAGGTGGGGTTCCTGCTCTAGCCATTCATGGGGAGCGTTTCCACCTGCTGTCTGTCCGGGGCCTGTTTGCTAAGAGGAGGATAGAGAGAGAGAGAGAGGGAGAGAGAGAGAGAGAGAGATTCCCTGTCTGCCCGCCCTGTGGCAAATTAGAGCATGACACATGGCACAGCAGATGCCTTCGCAGTGAACCCATACTCTCTGTCATTCGGGCTACTCTCTCGCTTTCTCGTTCAGCTCCAATCTCTCGATTTTTCTGCCTCTCTTTCGCTACTTCACTACCTATTGGTTGCTCACTGTAACTCTCCCTCACTCTCTCAGCACCTTTCACGCTCTCTCTCTCAGTCTGTCTCTCTCTCTTTCTCAGTCTCTCTCTCCCCCTCAGGAGGTGACAGCTGGAGGTGGCAATATGTGTTCTGAGCAGGCCAAAATGCAGTTAGTGATCAGTGTTCACCTGACCATCCATTCACCAAAAAAACCACAATTCCCGGTTCGATTGAACCATAGGAGGCATATTGTTCAGGTCAATATAAAGCCGTTGCATCCCTACTGATCACATATACACCTGATCACATGAATTCACCTGATTATGCCCGAGTGTCAGTTTTCCTACTCATACATACTGTACAACGGATCTCACATTCATCTGATCATGGAATCACCTGACGACCCATTCACCTGAGCACATCAGCGGCGAGAGGGGGCGGAGGGTTTTGTGTGTGGTTAAGCTGGAGCAGTGCTGCTGGTCTGTCTGAGAGCCCAGCTCCACAGTGGTGCCGTGGCTCCAGTCCAAGAGTCTGAGCACCAGCTTGAGCCCCTGACACTCTCCCTTTTTCCAGAGCAGCTCTTAGTGCCTCTACTCTTAAGCCTCTCTCCTTCTGCAATCTCACGGTCAAACGGCTGACTGCTGTATCTTCAGTCCATCTCTATCTGTGCTCCCTGCGTCTACTGTATGTTTCCATGACGCACACACACACAAACACACGCAGACACAGACACAGAGACACAGAAAGAGACAGAGGGTGACAGAGAGAGAGAGGGAGGGAGAGAGAGAGAGAGAGGGAGAGAGAGAGAGAGATGACCAAAAGGTTAAGAAATAGCTGGTGTTGAATAAGGACTCTTGCAGTTCTTGGAGTTCCATCTTGCAGTCAAACAGGACCCCATGACTAGCCTGATGCTGAGTAACAGAGCACAGCTACAATGCTTTATTTACCAGTTTCAAATGAAAGATAACACTCTCAGAGCGACTGTGTTTGCTGTAAGCTCAACAACAATCATCAGCAAATTCCTTCAACCTCCGTGAACACGGGGTGGCATTTCAACACTTCATTCATTAGCATGTTTCAAAGCACATACATAATCTTTCCCTTTTCCTCCACAGGTGTCTTCGTCAGAACCACAAGGATCGGTGGCACCAGAATCACATCATCCTTGTGCGTTGTGTTTTTTCCCCTCTTCTCTTCCTTCCCCCCTCTTCTCTTTTCATTTTGTTCCTTTCCCTCCCCGCCATCTCTCTCTCCCTCTCCAGTCTAAAGCCTCCCTGGTTTCATTTTTGGCTGTAAATGATTTCCCCCCGTCCCCTCTGACAGCGAGCGTGAGGAAAAGGGAGAGCTGCTCGCTCGGCGGGGGGTCATGGTTCCAGCGCTGCAGCGCAGTGATTGAAAACTCAGATCACCAGCCACCCCTTAAAAATCCTTCCCTTTTGTTCTTTCTTCTCCTGTGTTCTGCTATTCCCTCCCCTCTCTCTCTGTCTCTGCTTTCTTTCACTTCCCCTCTTCTCTGTCACCCTGTCTCTCTCACTCTCTCTCTCTCCCTATCTCTCTCTATTTCACATGGTCTTTTTCCTATACTATCTTTCTTTCTTTCTTTCTGTCTTTCTTTCTTTCTTTCTCTGCCATTGGGTTACATAAGCACAGCAGGCTAAAAACAGACAGGTAAAGACAATTATAGCTCAGCAAAGGTGGCAGGCCAGATGACAGTGAGTCATCAGTCTGTGTGTGTGTGTGTGTTTGTGTGTATGTGTGCTTGTGTGTGTGTGTATATGCATATGTGTATGTGTCTTATCTTCTCTCTAACAGTCTGTCTAAGCCAGCGTATGTTTGTCTCCTGCTATTTTTAGCATCTCTCTCATCTAGGTGGGCTTGTGTTTGTATTTATGTGTAGGTAAAAAGAGGGGGTGAGATGAGGGAGAGAGAGTGAGAGAGAGAGAGAGAAAGAGAGAGAGATAAAGAGAGAGAGGAAAGGGTGAGTGTGTCACCATGTGTGTTAGTGTGCGTGGATGAGGCAACTCTCGTCCTGCGGGAGAGATTTGCATGATGGATCCAATTTTGCAGGTCAATATCTGGTGCAGAACTTCATTAGAGAGGAGATTAATTGTAGTTCATTGTGTTCATGGGTCATGGTGACACCCCCCACCCCCCCCACACACACATTCATGCGCATGTGCGTACACACACATACACACTAAAAAAAAAACACACACATACTCCAATGTTGCCATGGAGATTGAATATCAGTGCAGCTATAAAGTTGATGCAAACACACCCAAACATTCTACCCAGACTCTGTCCTTCTTTCAATTATTTTCACTCACAACTCTCTCAGTCTTCCTCATTCTCTCTGTTATAGCAATCCAATAGATTTACACTTCACTGATAATCAGTCCCTTACGGGAACAAACACACACATATACACTCACACACACTCACACACATACACACACTCACACACTCACACAGACACACACACACACACACACACACACACACACACACACACACACACACACACACACACAGTCAGAATCCAGCAGTCTATACCTGGGCTGGTGAGTAGATCCGATGTGAGTCTCTGTGGGGCTCATGGGGGCTGGAGTGCGGGGTGGCTGTGTGGCCGTGTGGGCCGGTGCTGGGGCCGGCATTCCTCCACTCTGCTCGACCCGACCCTTGTTACCTCCAGCACCGCCCCCACCGACGGCAGCGCCACCTCCCATGCAGCAGAGGGTGCCCTGGGCCAGCTCCATCTCGATCTCGGCGTCCATCTCGGCCTCCTCCTGCGCCTCCTTGTTGGAGTCGTCCAGGTGCTTCATGAGCACGGCCACCACCACGTTGATGAGCACGAACTGCGCCGTCAGCACGAAGCTCACAAAGTACATGGGCGAGATGAACTGCAGGCTGGGGTTGCACGTGTACTCCGTGCCCGGCGGGCACTCACGTAGCGTGTCCTGTGGGGGCCACCGTAGTCATCAAATATAGGAGATATAAAAAAGGCAGAAAGAAAACAGGGTGCGGTTAGCGTTAGGTTAGCGATGTAAGTTGACAGGTTTAGATGTAGCTCTGGTATTGTGAGCTGTTTCTGCACTGTAACATGCATTGGGCTGGCACTCAATTAGGATGCGGCACCATTAGTCAATCTGAACAATGGTCGCTCACTGAGCGCTGCGCTGATGGTTTCTCTGACGTGGCAGCTATTTTGTGCCGCTCGTTTTTCACTGCTCTGCTGTGCCTGAACCTCAGCTCAAGGTAATTATGATTTGTTTGCCACGCTTGCTGACTTAGTAGTGTGTGTGTGTGTATGTGTGTGTGTGTGTGTGTGTGTGTGTGTGTGTGTGTGTGTGTGTGTGGCGGGGGAATTTGGCTCTGCGCGTACGTAGGAGTTTGGCCTTGTAATTTTCCAGCCTTGATTACAGTGCTTCAGCGAGCAGATACTGTGTATGTTTGCTTCTGAGACTGTGCCGTCATCTACGTATGTAGCGGCTCGTGCTTGTTCAATGCAAATCTCCTTTGTCACCCTCCATCAGAGGTTGTCCCTTGAGTGTGAGGCACTGAGTGCATGCTATACTCTCCCTCACATAAAGAGCCCATTTAAATGAAAGGGTATGGATATGCTGAGCTGGCAAGTCCTCTGTCATCATGCCACGCCATAAAACTGCTATTGGACTGATAAGAGAAAAAAAAGCTCTGGCACAGGGTCAAGGGCTGTCATTGGATGTCATTGTTTTTTCTTTTTTTTGTCATCTTTAGTGCCACATAGGAAAGCAAGCAAAAGAGAGAGAGAAAGTGACAGCACAAGTGGGGCAGGATGAAAGAGAGAGAGAGACAAGTGAGAATGACATAGCTCAGTAAATAAAAGGAAGGAGACCAGAGACAGAAACAGCTCAAACTAATCATACATTTTATGAAGAACATGAATAAAACGCAAATAAATGGCCCTTCATGTCCTCTCATCTTGACCTACAAAACAATGTCAATTTACTACCAATTATGAACATATACTACACTATGCATACAGTACATCTGAACAATATACTGCATCCATAACACTCTAAACACTCCAAAACACTCTGTGGTCTACAGACTTGAATGGACACCTCTTTTGGGGTTAGGACAAAAAGCACTACCTTCATGATGCCGTTCCAGTTGTCCCCTGTGGAAACCTGGAAGAGGGTGAGGAAAGCCATTCCAAAGTTCTCAAAGGTGGCATGTCGACTCATCCCCTCACAGCGATACTCCTCATTACAGACTGAGTGAAGAACACCAGCAGAAAGAGAGAGAGAGAGAGAGAGAGAGAGAGAACAACATGGCAGCTGATGATTTCTTATGCTCTGTAAACAAATGAATATGAACAGTAAGAAAGGAGGGTCCTGCTGTGACTCACCCAGTTCTCCAAAGAGCTCCACTCCCAGTGCAGCATAGATGAAGAAGAGCAGCATGAAGAGGAGGCCCAGGTTCCCCACCTGAGGGGTGAGAGGATGGGGAAGGGGGGTGGAGGGTGGCGGGCGTCATTCGATTAGCCGCCTCCGATACCATTTACAGTCTCTGTCTCCGAACGGCTGGACACAATTTCAATATCAATTCAAACTGTTTGCACACGTGGTAATAATGCGATAGCCCTCTATGAATTACAACCCTGATACCCCCGGAACATTTACCATTGCGCTCGCGGCTGACGAAGCGTGATGGAGCAGAGATTTAATAATGCACCTCCGTCACCTACTCCTCCGGCCGTGTCAGAGGCATTTAAACGAATCTGAATTAACCTATTTCATGGGTGAGGTGACCTGCTTCTCAGAGCCGCCGCCGAGTCGAGCCCTGCGGTGTGCATATTAACGAGCCCCCGCCACGGCCCAAGACAACACACCCGCTGCCTGGAGCCTCGCCAAAATGTCTGTGCTCACTCAATAGGCCTGAAGATAAAAGCCAAGCTTAGCTGGAGACAGGAGGATAGATGGAAAAAGATTAGCTCTTATTGATACAGAGCTGCTTCGCTAAATACTACTTGAGAATATATCAAATCGAACACAGAACGGGCACACAGAAGCAGCAAAGCTGTAGGCCAGCAGCCTAAAT
Organism: Tenualosa ilisha; assembly: GCA_015244755.2. Classification (NCBI taxonomy): domain Eukaryota; kingdom Metazoa; phylum Chordata; class Actinopteri; order Clupeiformes; family Clupeidae; genus Tenualosa; species Tenualosa ilisha. The sequence continues at coordinate 784,241 of PYXC01002329.1, read as the reverse complement.
GGATGCATATGACAATTCAGTTCCCCAAAAAAAGGGCCAAGCAGAAGATGATTAAATTTTTTTACCAGCTACTAAAACATGACGACTTTGAGAGCAGCAACTGAAGATCCATGTCGACCACTGAGCAATTTTGCTCACCATTCTGGGGACTTTATGGCCCATTTGGGCAAGTGAAATAATGCAAGGCCTAGGCCTTTAGCGCTGGTGTAATAGGCATCAGCACGGGCATTTACGCGCTGCTGAATGGCACCATGAGCCGCCGTGGTTGGAGGTGGTGCTGGATAACACCCGCTCCCCCACGTGCCGCAAGACGAACTCATTTCCCTCTAATTGCCTGACAGCTTGTAAAGTAGTAAAAAAGCAAAAAAAAAACAAAAAAAAAAAAACGGTGAGAGTGAGAAAGGGGTAGTGGGGAGGGGGTGGAGGAGTGTCTGAAAGAGCTGTGCACAGATGATAACTCCTGCAGTAGTCTTGCTTGACATAACAGTAAAATGAACTGGCGATAAATCTCAGTGATACAGCATAGCCGTGTCATTCTCTTTTACATACAGCAGTTTTTATGAGGAGGGCTGAAGGTTTCTGGATGGATATGCACAACCAGTCAAAGGATAGAGGGAAAGGAGGAGTCAACACAAAATGAACAAAGGCATATCTGTCTTCATTCTCATTAAAGGAGGAGTCAACACAAAATGAACAAAGGCATATCTGTCTTCATTCTCATTAAAAGACAGCTTAATAACTCTCTGTGCAGTCTATTTGGAGCTCACTGCTAGCAACTCGTCAGCCTATCAATGGCGGCCATATTACTGTTAACAGTAGTCAGATCTCAGTTCAGTGGCACTTCAATTATTTGTTATCTCTGAGAAAGCAGCTGACTCCAGATCAACTTGGTCGCAGTAAAGCAGTACCGGCGTGGTCAAGCAACAGCAGAGAGATCAGCGGCAGCACTGAGGGCCTGTTGCCGAGACACTGTGGAGTAGCCGATGCTGGGCATTAAAGCCACTGATGAGTTTCAGGACAGAGGCGAGCCATTGGACAAGCTTCAGCACCAGCTTCAGCACCAGTTCCAGCACTGACGTGGCCCCTAATGTTACTGGGGGGGGGTTTAGCGGGCGCGCTGCAGTTCATGGCTCTCGCTGGCAGCCTCCTTAATCAGGCGGCGTGTTAATTACAAGTCCAATTCCACCGAGATCAGGCGTGCAGCCCGCCGCTAATGATCGAGGGATCAATATTTACGCAGGGGGGAGGAGCACTGTGCGTCACTACCGTCTCACTCCCACAGCGCCTGTCTCTCTCTCTCTCTCTCTCTCTCTCTCTCTTTCTCTCTCGCCTCTTAATTTCCTCCATGGTGAAAAAATAACTAGACTGAAGTCATTGTACTGTCTGTCTCTGTCTGTTCATGCCAAAGGAATCACATACTCTGGACTGAGCCACATGCTTGAGTTAAATGCCTCCCACTACTCTTGTCTATCTGTTCCTCTGTCTACCATAATTTCTCGATTATTAACCGAGGTTAATGCATTGATTTTGCAAAATGGAATTATCTATGAGGTTAATACATGGGTGAAGGATATGCATGGGAATGGATTTCTATACATTATACAGTACAGTACTATACAGTTTTTGTATCCATCATTCTACTTTGTCATGAAATTATGATTTGCTTCTGAGTCAATAAATAATTAGTTTAGTAAACTGAGGTTAATATATGGGTGAGGTTAATACATGTTTTTTTTTGCTTGTATAAAACACTGACCTGAGGTTCATAAAAGGTACGACTTATTTTGGGAAATTACTGTGATTAGAATGTGTGCTCCTTATCCTATGTCTATGTTTCAGTGGTCAGTGTGCAATTTCTTCTCTCCATCTGACATATCCTGTATGTTAAACCCCTTTTGATAGGAAATGCTAATAGCCCCTCAGATCTTTAGAGCTACCTTTAACCCACACAGCAAGAGATTGAGAGGTAGATAGAAAGAAAAAAAGATAGAGGAAGAGGGTGACAGAGGTCCCTTGGGAATGTTTTCTGTGATATACACAGTAAAGTCCAGTGCACTTAACATTAACATACAAGGATAATTTGCATCGGAAAGCTCCTACATTTAAGATGAACCTAAACAAGTTAGATGTGTCTATAGTGTCTGGCGCAGTATGTAATGCAGGTGAGTGTACGGTACCTGTGGAAGTGCTTGCACCACAGTGTCCAAAAGAGCTCTCATCCCAGTAGCCATCTTCAACAGCTTTAGCACTGCAAGAGAGAGAGACAGAGAGAGGGAGGGAGAGAGAGAGAGAGAGAGAGAGAGAGAGAGAGGTTTTATGAATGAGGAACATCCAGACAAAAGGGCATGGGATTATGGATGACAGAGTTGTAGGGATCCCCTCCGGTTCAATTTCAGCCCAAAGAGGTAATGAAGCTCCTGACAAAGGTCAGAGCTAAATTTACACATTTCACACACCTACACACACAGAGACACATGAGGACACAAGCACGCTTCAGGCACGCACACACACACACACACACACCACACACACACACACACACACACACAAACACCTGCAAACACAAAAATGTGTGCGCGCACACACACACACACTTCGTGCCAGAAACAGGACAGCAGCTCCATTCTGTGACTCTGTGGGACCTTCAGTTGTGAGGCTGGAGCAAGATGAATTAGCCAGCCAATCTGGGGGACTGTTTCCTCATTACATAATTTACCCTTTTACAAAATATCATCTGGGCCTAACAGGGCTTTAGTGTCTGCAGTTCATATCACAACAAGTTACAATGACCAAGCATCAGGGACACAGGGACACTAACCATACATTTAATGCAGGCAGGAAAGAGTGCCTTTAGTGTGTGTGAGAGAGAGAGTGTGTGTGGTTGTGTTTTGTAAAAGCGTGCCATTCAAAGCTGAGGACAGAGAGAAAGAAATACAGAGACCTAATAAAAGAAGCAAGAGTTTGAAAGGGTGAGTGATTCACTGACGAAGCAGGCGAGAGAGAAAGCACAAAAACTCCTATTGACAGGAAAAACGCAGGAATAACTTAGACAGGCCTTCTGAGAGCACTAGAGGAGATATTTAGTGTAGAGCTGCGTGTTACAAACACAGACTATCTACAGAGCGTGGGCTGACCTGGGTGACACAGGCCGAGGTCATCACAGCTGGGCACAGAAGTGGACTGTTGGGGCATACGGTGCAGGAGGGCAACAGTCACACCTGAGTGTCTGTGCTAGTGCTTTTTACCAGGTCAGGGTGTGTGAGGCACAGACCCACGGTGGGCACTGTAGGAGGCATCTAAAGGGCTGTAGTGGTGCTCTGGTTAGGCTAGTGGTAGAGGGTTAAGGTAAAAAAAAGGCCTTTACCACGTGCTATGCGTAGCACCCTCATGATGCGGATGATGGTGGGGTTGATGGGCAGTGCGGCACTGATCTCGATCTCCTCCAGCGTGATGCCCATCACCGAAAGCAACACGATGGCCAGATCCAACTGGTTCCACCTGCAGAAAGGGACGGCCAGACAGATGAGGGGAGGGAGAGAGAGAGAGAGAGAGAGAGAGTGGTGGTCACGTGAGTCTTGTTCAGCCATCCCGATTAGCATGAAATCCAGGAGGTGCTAGACTGTAGCTGGGTATAGCGCTCAATGCCCCTGAATGCAATGAAAAGCGTTTCACAAGCTGTAAGCCTGGTGTATGCATTTGACAAGTGGTTGGCCTCAACACTAATCTCTGAATTCTCTATCCTCTTAGGCTCTCCATGGGCTCCTCATGCTTTTCACCGCCGCTAGCCTCTCATTGATGGCATATTGAAATCCTGTCCTCATTTGTTATGCCAGCGTCTTATTCCCCACAGAGAAGGCAACACTAAATTTGGAGGCGCCATTCCTCACAGGGACACTGACTAACGCCATGCGGGAGGTGTGAGGAGAAAGTATTAGTCTGCATTTATCGAGTTCTAAGTGATGCCTCAAGGCCAAACAGCTCTTTATATTAATCGCATTGATATGTCATGTGAATGAGCCGGTTGCCATATTAACTCCTGCTCTTAGCTACGTTTTGGCCTCGCGCGTCAAAATAGTGGGGCAGAATGTGCATCAGTTGCGCTCATTGAGGAAACTGAAGGATGCGGGTGCTGGATAAACACAGGGAATTGTGCCAAAGCTCCACTGCTCAAGTTACAGTTATATAGTATGATCCAACAACACAGTGCTAGAAAGGAACTTACAGTTAATAAAGCTAACTGG
>PYXC01002329.1:757500-775000 GCA_015244755.2 Tenualosa ilisha | reverse complement strand
AAAAACAAAGAGATCGGCCCAGAACAGATGAACTAAGAAAAACAGCAGTCTATGCCCACAGTGGAGAGAGTGTGTAAAATGCATAACAAGACTCAGATATGCAAATCTAAACAGGAGAGTGAGGACAAAATAAGCATAGAATCAGCCTGCAGTGTAACATGAGAGAGGACTATTGGACATGTCACAGCCATTGCAGTACTGCACATGTTACATGTACATTGGTATATTGGTACCATCAATATGTTACAGTTACAGAACATGAACCTCAATCCTAAATCTATCTCCAAGTACAACGTCAGTGTGATGCTAGTCATTGGTATTCAGAACACAGCATTCCATTTAATAATTTAATTACACTGTAACAAGGCCTGTGTAATATAATGTCTGGTTGCCAAATTACATTACACTAATGTGAATTCTGCATATTCGATACACCGGGGGAAGCACTGAAAATGCCTGTACTGTAATGTAAGCATGATGTATGTGTGAAACTTTTCCCCATGCTGACTTCAAAGTGTGAAAGTGAGAGACAAACCTGCCCAAGGTTGTCAAAGTTGTACTTGTGATGGACCCATTTGTAATTGGCCAGGAGACAGTCGGACTTGTTGGTGATGTTTTTGACATCTGGACCCAGGCAGTAAAAAAACTTCCCTTTGAAAAGCTGGCAAATACACACACACACGCGCATGCGCGCACACACACACATACACACACACACACACACACACACACACACACACACACACACACACACACACACACACACACAGGCAGAGTAAGGGACGGAGAGACACACACACAATGAATCACAAAAAGCTGTCAGTGTGATTCCAAATGTCTTGTTTACTCAATTTACAGCACTGTAAAATCACCCTACTAGGTACTGAGAAATTTTATTAATGCTGTTGGGTGGGTGTGGGGCTCTATGGGTGGCTGTCTCTCTCTCCCCCTGTGTGTGTGTGTGTGTGTATATATATGTGTGTCTTTGTGTCTGTGTGTGTGCGAGACAGATAGGAGAAAGATAGGAGAGAGAAAACAAGAGAGAGAGGGAAAGATTGAAAGAGACAGAGACAGAGACAGAGATGGAGCAGAGGATGAGGAGAAACAGGCAGAGGTAGCCTGAGGCTCACCTGGACTCCAAGAATACCAAAGATAATGAAGAAAGCACAGCAGATCAGCACTATATTTCCAATGGGCTTCAGGGAAGTGATCAGAGTCTCAACCACCAGCTTCAAGCCTGGGGCTCGGCTAATAACCCTGGAGCAGCAACACAAGACACAGACTGATGCAGAGACATGACACATCTGTGCTTCAAATCAATCAAAACAAATAGGAAAGCTCCCGAAACAGGCCACATTTTGCAGACTGAGCACTCTTAATACAGGCTGAGTTGAGGGAATTATTGTATAGTTATGTTTAGTTAGTTAGCAAAGACTTTCATATAATCAACTTATATATCACATGCATTTTGTTTTATCTAAATGAGTTTAGTCCGAATGTGTGGTGAAACAATTCCATTTCAAATTTGCAGTTTATCTAATGTTGTGATCTTATGCGCTCAGCATGGAGGGATAGAAGAATGATTATGTTTATATTTCACATTTATCACACTTCTGAACTTTCAATTTCCTGTTAGCAAGTTGCACTCTTAGTGAGGTTTTTAATTGTGTAGTAGCCTGAATGTTAATCCTCTTTTTCGCTTTTTATCCATCGCTTTGGGTAAAAGCATCTGCTAAATGCATAAATGCAATGTAAATGTATATTAAAAAAAACAAAACAAAAACAACAATGATGATGTATAAGGCCCGTGTGTACTGAAAAGCTGCATATTGCGCACTGTGGCCCTATGAGTTAACTGCCACACTGATTCCACAGTGAACTGAAATTAGCACGCTGGCCATACAGTGGAATTGACTTGGCTACAGAGCTGCTGTAACCCCTTCCCACCTGAGGGGGCGAAGTGTCCGGAGGAGCCGGAGTACCCGCAGCACACCTAGAATCTTGGCCCCGCCCGCCATGGAAACCACAATGTCGATGAGCGAGACGAAGACCAAGAAGCCATCGAGGATGTTCCAGCTGCTACGGAGGTAGGCCTGCTCGCCCAGATACAGCCCCATTGACACTACCTGAACAGGAGAGAGGGATGGTAGGGGGACCTCAGCAGTTAGTCACCAAGTTCATTTATGTCATTTAATAATAAACCACAACTGAGTTCACGCTTTTGCAGCAGACTACATAAAAGACTGACATTGAAACTTTGATTATCTTAACAAAGACGCCAGAGGTCCGTATAGCTGCCACATAATGTTTCTGTTTCCAATTAAATCATAACAAATTGGAATCCAATCATTCCACAGTGTGTATCATTACCAACACAGAGACATACAAGAGGTCAGTACAGCGTATCTCCCTATCTATAGAGTCATCACGGCATAAAGTGTTATGAATTAGAACAGCTTACACCAGGTTTATTCATAGACCAAGGAGAATACACTGCCATCATAAACGAACTATTGTACCTGAAATCAATTAGCCTTTAACGCTACAAAAGTGTTACATAGACTAACTCTGAGGGACAATGCCCATTACATGTGTCAACTAATGTAGAATGGAGCTCAGCTGTCTTCATATAGTCATCTAAGACACTGCAGTAATTATTAGGACATCAGCGCTTGGACACGGGGAATTTAGCAGAAATGAGAGCAGAGAGAGGGAGATGAAAGAGGCAGTGGGAAGACAGAGACAAAATTAGGACAATGTGGCCAACACAAAGAGAGCAAGTGCACAAATGTGTAAAGAAGAAAGAGAGGCAAAGAGAGAAGAGAAGGGCAGGGAAGAAGAGTTGGGAGAGGAGCGGAGAAGAGAGGAGAGGAGAGGAGAGGAGAGGAGAGAGAAAAATGTTGGGGCAGCTGTGGGGTCGTGCAAACGTGCACTGTGGGCAGACACGGGTGACGCTAACGAGACGAGTGACATGGGGGGGCTGCGGATGAGGGCCGCTCGGGCCAGCCTTGGCACGGCTGGGCCACTGACCCCGGGCAGCTGAGGAGACGGCTAGCTGCCTCTGCAGTCTGCTATGTTTACAACAACTACTACATCTTCCTCTCATCCCTACTGTCTCTCTCTCTCTCCCTCCGTCTCTCTCTTTCACTTCTTTCCTCTCAGTCCCCTTCCTTCTCTTAGCACTGTGCTCTCCTTCTCTGTCTCTCTCTTCCACACATACCGTATGTACACACACCCACAAACTCTCTTTCCCCTTTCTGTGTCCTCTCTCTCCCTCACACACACACACACACACACACACACACACACACACACACACACACACACACACACACACCCACACAGCAGACCGATAATGGTCTGCATTTCTTTGACACTGCTGCACCTGCTCCCCAAAGCTAAGCCTCACTAACAACACTGTGCAGCCTCAAAATAGACAGTACCCCCAACCCCCCCACCCCTACAGCAAGCTCACACGCACACACACACACACACACACACACACACACACACACACACACACACACACACACAGATGAGTGTGAGTGTAGCTTCCTGGAGTACAGCGGCGCCTCACATGAGATGTCCTCACATGACCACACACCGCCTTTTCATCTAGCATTCTCAGTGGACATCAGGGAGGAGGAGGAGTAAAGAGTCTCGGCAGAGCTCAGCTTCTTTTTTCGCTCCCGTCTCCAACCACCGCCCCTGTTCTCTGACTGAAAGTGTGGCCGCTGTGTGATGCGTCTGGCTTTTAAGAGCCCCTGCAAAGAATTGAATTTGCCATCTGGTTTGGAGTGGGACTAAAGATAAAGAAGAGAAAAGTTCCCCACCACTGTGTGTAGCTAACACAGAATGAGAAACAAATGAGGCATTCGTAGCGTGTATCATGATGTAGAATCAAATACAACTTCAGAAACCGATAAAGATCAGTGCTAACATGCGACCAGCTCCCTGCTTGACAGACTCGCTCATGACTCTGTGTTCCCGAGGGACAATATTTTTTTGGTTTCTAAGAAAACTCCCTTTAGCAAAACTGACTGGGGCTCTTGGGGAGGCAAGACCAACATGAAATATGCTGTCTGTAGCTTCATCAAATCTAGCTGTCTGAAACCAGTCAGAGGTCTTTCTGTTGTTAGTTTGTCTGCATGCCATGGCTACCATGCTGTTGCAATTCCCAGTACTGGATTCCTTACACAGAAGAAGATTAACTGAACTCATTGTGGTCTAGAATACAAATTTGACTTGATATCTGATCCTGGCTGTGATGAGAAGATAATCAATCAAGAATTAATGGGTACTCCAGTGAAGTATGAATTTTCTGACAGAATTAGTATTTGGGTTTCTTTCTATGAAAAATACCCTGAAGTGTCATGCCTGAAGCAAAACTGATTAACAAGTCAAGGATTTAATCTGGCATAACCTCTGTTATCATAGACAAATTCAGCAGATTATTTAGTGTAATATTACCAAAACTAATAATGGTCATCTTAACTTCCACTGTTGCACATTTAACCACAAAAAAGCAGTACTGCCATGCTCCAGAGATTACGAGTTTGAGAGGACCCTACAATGCGAGTAATCTGAGAAGTGCACTCAGCAATTTATATCTCTCTCCTACTCTCTTCCCTCCTCCGTCTATGCACATGCACAAACATCTACGCAAACACACACACACACATGCTGGGCCTGTGTGTCGTCTGGCTAACGGTTCTGATGAGTTCTTCTCTCGTCTGCTCCACCGGTTTAATAATTGATTGGGTTACATAATTGATGGGCCACAAGTGCCAAGCGCTCCCAGCTGAATGGATGGGAGCGATGGGGAGATTGCGCCTGAAAGAGGAAACGACCGCTAATTAATATCATTGCTTAATTGCTCATCATGAGAGGGACAGAGAGGGCACACCAGCAGTTCAGCCCACACCACCGCCACCATACTACACAACAGAAAGACAGAGAGACCCAGAAAAAGACAGAGAAAAGAGACAGAGAGAGAGAAAGAGAAAGAGAGATAGAGTCAATAATAATCACCTAAAAAGTAAAAGATGCTATGTGCTATTTTCTTCTGTTGCTAGTTTTTTTGTGTGCTAACTTGAGTGGATATTAAGATGAGCAGTTTTGACATTACATCAATATGGTTGTTTCTTTGCATTCTGTTTCTATTTCTGGGTAATTTTTGGATGTGTAAACCTAAAACTAACGTCACATAGCACCTTTCAGGCATATTTGCGCACAGATGTTTGAAAGTTAAAAATAACGGCAAAATTAAGTGTGGCTACAGCACCTGGGGATTTACAGTGACAGTGATGATGACAGTCCAGAGATACACCCACGGGGTGAGATGAACCCTGACTCGTGAGCTCAAACATTATGTAATTGTTTGCAAACATCTCTCTGTACTCTCCCCTCCTCCTCGTCCTCCCACATCGCCTGACATCTGGAGTTGTCCTTCCCTGCAGGATGTGTCTGTCTGATACACTCAGATACTCTCACACACACACACACACACACACGCACACACAGACAGACAACAAATGCTTACCTTGAGTGTCATCTCTCCTACGAAGATGGCGGTGAAGATGTAATTAGATATGGTGAGGAACACCCGCTCCTAAGAGGACAGAGAGAACAAGAGACGGCAAAGGAGAGAGAGAGAAGAGAGAGAGAGAGGACAAGGAATGAGAGCTGGGAGGAGGAGTGTGACATCTCTGGGCCGAGAGGCGCACAGTGAGATTACCTGAAATTACATGGCATGGGGCTCTTCCTGTGACTATAGATGGTTCTATAAACACCTGATGGATTTCTGTCTCTACCACACAGTCGTGATGTGTCACCATATAACACTCTCCAGTGATAGTTGCATGAAGTGTTAGCAACTGAATGAGATTGCAACTTAATCAAACATTAAAACAACATCCTGATGTTGACAGAACACAAATGGCCACAAAATAATTCATATAAAACAATACACAGTGACAATGCATATCCAAATCACAGCAACTGTGTGATTGTCATATTTTATGGCAGGTTATTTTGCCTGGCTCCAAGTTTCTTTTTTGTTGCCTGTCCTTTTGATCTTTTTTTCAGTACATGCACTGAATGTTTTGGCCACCTTGTTAGATTGGCTGTCACTTATCGGTGGCTGTTAGTTAAGAAGTTTTTCCACAGCTGATCACTTCCTCTGTTTCAATGCAGAATGTGGGAGTAGAAGAGTGCGTTCTAAATCTAGTGCATTCTGAGTCTGGCACGGCCGTGAGTAGTCTTGATTTAGTGCACTGTTTTCTGTTAATGGTCCAATGTGTGACTCACAGCTTTGAACTCCCTGTTTGTTTGGTTTATTATTCCCCTTTCTCCTTTACATTGCCTTTTTGGCTGCATTTGTTTACATCTACTATTTCAATCTGCACATAGTGTCCCTGTTTTAGGATTTACTTTCTTAAAAACAAAGTAAAACAAAACAAAACAAAACAAACCCCCAAAAATATTTTTCTCAGTCATTTGGCTTTGTTTGCGGTTCGTTTCCCCTGGCTAGTGAGAGCGAGAGACAAATCTGCAAGAAGGCCTGCTGACCCCTATAATCCCAGCAGTCATTGTGCTAGTGTTGTACATCGCTGTGTAGTGGCAGGGCAAGACTCACCAGACTGCCCTGCAGAATCTTGGGTCTCTCCAGGGCCACAGTGATGCAATTTGAGAAGATGAAGGCCAGCACCACGTAGTCAAACAGCTTGTGTGCTATGATGGACTGACACATCAGCCTGAACCTGTGGAGAAATGGATGCAAGCAGGAAAGGGCAAAAAGAGGTGAGAGAAAGCAGATTACACCGAAAGAAGAGGAGGGTCTATTTATCATTGTGCTCCATTTGGATTCTCGAATTTGAGCACAACTGTGACTGGGAAATATCAACATTCTTAACCGTGCTTCACTCTTTATGGGTTTTTTGACTTACATCTAAAACAAACCAGAACTCTAAAAGCCTCGGACAGCCATATGGGTAGATGTCAATAACGAAATGGAATCTATACACTTCTACCTCTGTGTTCCAGATGTATTGTTTGGTATGTTAAGGCACTCTCTGTGTTGTTGACAAACACTGGGCCTCCACCACAGGAGAGCTCAACCGATGCAGATCAATCCCTTAATCACCCCCCACCCCACTACCCTCTGCAAACAACCACTCCATGCCATTGATTATGGGAAAGAGGGGCTGTCATGTGCCCTGTCTCCCACCCCCACCCACAAATACACACACACACACACACACACACACTCCCAAAATGAAATACTCTGGCTCTAGTATGATCTATCAGCATGTTTGCTTTTCTACTGAAAAGCCCATCAGCTCTGAGATGCTATACCCTGAACTGAGATGCTATACCCTGAACGTATAGGTAAATAGCCGCAGCTAATCCTATAGACTCAGCTGCTCCACTGAGCATGTCATTCTCCTTTCTATCCCACTTCTGGTGTGCTGAAGGGTAGACTCTGATAAGGGCTGCAGTAAAGAGTGGGGGATGTGACCGTGGCCATGGGACCTCTAGAATGAGTTCCTGACCAGGTGCTTCTGATCTTCCATACAGTTATTGCTTCTTCAGTTGAATGATTTGATTTTTTTATTGCCCCTCATTTCACTCAAGATTAGGAATCAAGAGAGTAATTTGTACTTCTGTGCTTGAGCAGCTGTCCTCAGGGATGCAAGGAAAAAAAATGGTTTGTTGCCATGGCAGAGAGTGTCATGTGGCATCTATGTTAACAAGAGTGCAGTGGTACTACTGATGGGATCTCAAGCACGTTTTTGTCACGTTGTTTTAAAATGCTGGCAAGCAGAAGCCATTCAGAGGAAAGGAAGTAGGGACTTGCCTGTTTTGGGGAGAGAAAAGGTAGACGGACCAGTCCTCCCGAGCCTCACACCACTCGGGGCGGTACACCTCGATCATCTTCTGGATCCGGAAACACAAACTCTGTGTGGGGTGAGAAAGTGAGAGAGTACATCCTCCATTGATCCATCTCCAGTCATACATCCATCACTACATGATTCTACTATATTGAAAACAACTGCAAAAAAAAAGTCTAATCTAAAAATCGCCTGTTTGAGCACCTCAAATAGCAATCTGAGCTTGCATCAAAGCCCAGCCATTACCTCATGTGAAATCTGCACCCATTCACATAACAGCAAGAACCCAGTATTTCAGTGCTAGATGAAGTAGAGCCAAACAGCTGCTACCTAAGACTGAATCTAAACACCTTGATTGATTTCTTTTCAAAATAATTTAAAGAGTGTAAATCTGTCGGTGGGTTAAAGTGAGCTCATACAATAGTTTTTACCATCTTTTTTTCCAATGGACTTCCAAGCTCCCTGCAGAAATGTAATAATTCCTTCCTTAATTGCTAACACAAAGCCAGAGTTGTAAATTAAAATCAGATAGCCCACCACCATCTGCTAGCATTCGCCGTGAACAGAGATATTAATTAAATTATCCAATTGTTTTGTGGCTCGTTTTTTTGTTTCCGGCTTGGGTTTGTTTCAATGGAACTCCCAAGGGGGGACACTGAAGAGTCTCCAAATGGCTGTTAGGCAACTACACCAGAATGCTTAACTGCCAAATGCTGTCTTTCTCAGACCAGCAGCATGAATTTCCACAATCAATGCTACATGATCAGAATCCACAGAGAAATCAAATGCTTCAGTTCGCGCTCCTGTTCCATAAAACATGAAATCTGCAAGCCATTAACCACGGTGAACCTCTGTGAGTCGTTAACTCCTCTATTAACTTTGCTCCATGTAGGGCATCCATCTGTTGACATAACAACCACATGTATGACCGGTACAAATAGTTGGTACTTCAACAGTGCCACAACATTTTAACAATGTTGAAAAATTCACATTATTCAGCAATTCCAATACAATATGTATTGAGTGAGCACACTATTTGTTCCACATAGGCAATTCAATACATCTGGTTAGCGACAGTCCAGCTATTTAGACTCAAGATACATTATACTTACATAGTCCAGCTCATCGTCGAGGTCTTCCCTGTCCTTGCGAGTATTGACCTGGGGATAGACCTCAGTAAGGAGTCTCTGCTGGGCTGACAGCGGCGTCTTGCCATTGCAGTCCTGATGTTCGATGCCCCCGCCCTCAGAGAAGCTCTTCTTGCGAGGCTGGTGAGCATGGAGTGGGGGAAGGGGTAGCAGAGGCGCTCCCCCAGCAGTCAGCCCCGGGGGCACCTGCAGCAGCTCGGGCAGCTCCAGGGAGTAGGCACGGCGCTCACGGCGCGGGTAGAGGTGCCGCGAGAGGAGGTGAGGGGGCAGGTGGAGGGGCGGGGGAGACAGCAGCGACTCCTGCTCGGCCAGGTACGACTGAGGGCCCCGAAGCCGTAGGCTGCCCCCTCCTCCTCCAACGCCGCCTCCACCACCAGCACCTACCCCGACCCCCTGGGTGGGCCTGCCTAGACTGTTCCAGCTGGAGCGGCGGTTCCACACTGCCTGCGGAATGGGCCGGCCCCAGTTGTGGTACAGAGAGCCGCGTCCGGGACACTGGAAGAAACACAAGGGAAAAATGGGTTTCATTACCAGAGGTGGATACAATATGCCATACATGGAAACAGAAGTTTAGTTCAAGTTTAGTCCTTGTTTTATGTCATGACCAAACAACACTGCATACAATATTTACCTCAAAAGGAGAAGAACTCATGTAACTCTCAAAAATGCACAATGGTTACCGAGGGGGCCCGCCATGTATCCACTTAAAAAGCACCCACATATCTGTATACCCGCTTCAAAATGCCAAGGATAAAAATCAACATCCATATCAACAAGCATCTGTAAAAGAATCTTCACATTATATAGCCTATTTCCATTCTGTTGTGAACACAGAGTATGTGTTTCTGTTGAAAAAAAACATTAAAAAAACGCTCACCACCACGCTCTCACTCACTCTGACATTTTAAACTGAAATAAATCTGTCAATAATTAACCAAAATACATAACGTAAGGATTTGTTATGGTAGACACTTAATATTCTGTGGTGGCATCATTAGATCATAATTGTAACAGCGAATTATAAAACCAAAGGCCTCTAAAGGCCTATGGATTTAAATTTATGTTGCAGCCATAATTATACATCGGTCCCGTCATAAGGCCTCTCTCAATCAAGTGGCAGCGTCAGCGGCAGCACCTCAGGGGATCATCATAGTATACCCACTACAGCTAACTAGACTCTAGCGCCGGACACCATCTCCATGGCAAAACATAAGCTGGAACCAATGTCACTTGCTGTGCTTTGTATTAACCTCGGCCTTTCCATAGAAACCTATACTATAACCATATCAAGTAGTGTGCAAATAATGTGCACGACCAACCACCAGTGAAAATAGTCTGCACTTACTAGTGGTCTTTGCTCCAGTCCAGCTCGACCCAGCGAGCTGACACTGCTCTTGCGGGAGCCCAGGGTGAAGGCGAGCCGTTCGGCCGGGTACAGTCCCACGGTGGCTGGGGACGGCGCCAGGTCCAGATGCCCATTGGGGGTGAGGGTGCAGATTTTTGGATCTGAGAGATACAGAGAACCACAGCAAGTGGTTTTTTTTTTGTTTTTTGTTTTCATTTTTGGCACCCAGTGCTGCCATGCAGATGTGAACACAGCTTGAGCAATAAAGCACACAGAGAGACCGAGAGGAACAGGGAGAAAGGGAGTGTTCTCCGCTTTATGGGGTGAAATTAAGAAAATGGCACCAACCACCTGCTCTGTTTAAAATTTGATGTCCTGTTCATGCTCCTCCATCTAAGCTCCATCTCGATAGGCCCCGCTACAACTTGTGCAAGCTTGTAAGTTTGTCTTGAGTCAGCGGGAGAGATGCAATGCATGTATACATTATTTAGCACATCATGCGTATATATTTGACCAAAAAAAAAAACCTAACTAAAAAACAGCAGAGAACTTCTGAAGCATGAATTTCCAACTCCTGGCCAACTCCTTGTACCGTATAATGGGATGAGAGTGTTTTAAATGTTGTTTTCAAAAGAACTAAAACAAAAAAAAGCATGTTTTCCCTTTGAGAGTGTGTCTTGTGGGCTTATTCTGGTCTTGTATTTGGGTCAACGGAGACACACACACTCAATATTCAGAGCAGTAATTTGCAATCATCTCCCACAGAGCCAGCCAACACAGGTGGGATGGGAAATGATGTCTGAAAACACCATAGATTAACTCTGGATGAGCCTTATTACCATGCGAATGTGGGATATCACTAAAACCAAATATACACAGAGCATTATAAACACATTTATAAATGGTTATTACATATTAATAATGCATCAAGTCCAAATTAGGCATTCAGATGCTTCAGGTTCTAATGACTATAACATCATAGCACTTCAGTGTAGTCATTACTATGCATATTATTTTAAACAAACATATTCCAAAGTGAATTTTTGCGGCCCTTCATAAATGTGTTTGTAGTGCTTTGCGAATACTGGGTTTAGGTTAAGTGTTACCTTTTTTCTTATGCATTTCTGGATGCATGCAGTTCTCTTTGGTTTCTTTCTCTCTCTCTCTCTCTCTTACTCACGCACACACACACAAACATACACACACACACATACACATACACATACACACACAGACATTTGCACATCTGTTAACCTGACAGCTGGAGGGGATCCTTCTGCTTGTCGCTGTCATCGAAATTGCACGACGATCTGTCATCATCAGAGTAGGACCGATTGGCATCTCCCTGTTTGAGGTGCGAAACCAAGAGAAAATCAGCTCGCATAGGACAAATGTGCTTTAAAGAACGGGGTCACCCTTTAGAGCGAGAGACACATTTACACTCTATCTCACTCCCTGAAACACGCGTCGTGCACACACACACACACACAGACACACACTTCCCTCCCCTCCCCTCCCTGAAAGCCTATTTTGCTAGAAGCCCCAGGGGACCATGGAACACCTCTGGGCAGTTATTCTGTCTGAATAACATGCACCTCACTTGCAGAGGCTGTAACTATATCACTGACACATATTCATTCACCCACAGAGCTGGTTATGGCACACCTGTGAGAATCACTGCTTACAGCATATAAACACCTGACCTTCCATATTTTTAGAGTCTGTGAATATATAATATATTTATACTAGAGCAAGCCATAGCAGCCAACTACATCGACTTCTCAGAAAGAAAAGCTTGCCTCTTCCTAAATCATTTATGAGGAAGAATCTTCAGGCAGACAGTGGTGGCTTGCTCTCACCATGCTGCAACTAAAAATAAAATAAAACAAAACAAAACAAAACAAGAAGACAAATTTGTTTTCAAGCAACTCGCCTACCCCCATCCAATGTCAAGTTGGCTTCCCTAAAACTTTGTTGCAGCTGCTCAATTGACAAATTCAAGTTCATCTTATACTTGTAACTATGCTGCCAATTAAAATGTAGTGGAGTAAAGGTATGCAATTAACTCAGGAAAGTGTGTAGTGAACAAAAGTATGTGATTTTTAACAACTCAGTGCAACACAGTATAGAGGTACAGTATAGATACTCTGAAAACATACTTCAGTACTGTAGTGAAGTATTTTTACTTAGTTACTATACAGGTGTATACAGGTGCACAGTGTCCATCAAGCTGCTAGTGACAGCCAGAAGGTTTCTAGAAGGTATCTAACAGTGCCTATGGGCTAAGGCTGGCACATGTGGGCCTTACCTCAGCCTGGAAGCCCTCAACCAGGATGGCCACCAGCAGGTTGAAGAGCACATAGTTGCCGAAGGTCATGAGAGCCACAAAGTAGAGGGCGGCCAGCGGAGAGGTGGAGGCCATGCCATTGTACAGTACCATATTCCAGTCTTCCTGGGTCAGGATCTAAACACACACACACACAAGGACACACACACAAACACACACATACTCACATTATACTCAAATTACATACATACACGTATGCAGACATACATAAAGTGTGCATGTGTGCATTTGTTCACACAAAGAGACACACATACACACACACACACACACACACACACACACACACACACACACACACACACACTCAATGCTATTAAAAGTGAAAATTGCCTGATCTCCTTCCTCCATCCAGCTCAATGCCCTTGATATGTTTCCACTTACACCATAATTACAAAGGCACTTGTGTTTTCATTCATGCTGTGTATTCAAGTGTCTAGGTGCTGCTATGCATAATAATGGCTTGAGAAGCGGAGCCCCACCTGAAACACGGTCACAATGGCCCAGAGCAGGGAGTCAAAGTTCTTCCTGTCGGGGACCGTGTCCCCAGCCTCTGTCTTCAGACTGAACTTACAGCCAAAGATGTGCATACCCAGGATACTGCAGGAGGGGAAAGAACAGCATAGAGACATCATGACTAAAAGTACCAAAAAACAAACAAACAAATCAAATCAAACCAAAACTTTGTGAATACAAAAATATCAATCAGGGAAAACAAATGATTATGTCCTGTGAAGCAAAAAAAAAAAAATAATTAAATCAATGGGAAGAAAAAAGAATACGAAACCACAAAGACAAGAGACACTAATCACAGAGCACTTCTGAGATTAGGAACTGAGAGCTGGATTAGAGATGCTACACTCAAGGGAGAATGGGCAAGTAAGGGGAAAAATGAAAAGAAGAGAGAAAAAAAGAAAAAAAGACAAAAGAGGTTATTTTAAGAATGCTAATATCCGTGTCAAGCCAAAACAACTCAATAGACAATACAATATTTCCTCATTTATTTTTAGCAATGCAGAATGCCGTCAAATCACCAGCACTGCATAGAGAAAGCAACGCAACTGGGTCATAAGCCTTCAACTGAATGATGGCCTACACAAATGTCAGTGGTTTGCTGGTTATATAGATTGCTTACGAATCACATTTAAAGTGGGGAGACTGGCGCTGAAAGGAGAGGAATGTTACAGTTTCTCTGCTTATTGAATCTGAGGAATAGTGTAATTTTTCTTTCTCGGTGTGTCTAACATAAACACAACCACAGTGGCACTGTAGCGCATGGGCAAGGAATGGCAAAGGACTGAGAATGTACCATGACCATTGATCATTCACTTCCAAGCAATGCTCCAAAAAAGCCCAGAGCAAGTCTCTCTCTCTCTCTCTCTCTCTCTCTTTCTCTCTCTCTCTCTCTCTCTCTCAGCTCACTGCAGCAATCCTTCCTGTCTCGTAAAAAAAGAGGCCGGTCTGCACTAGCTGTCGGCAGTGGCGGGGACTGCGACTCTGCGACAACTGTATCCATTTAAGTGACATAAATCAAGGGCATTGTTTTGAGATGAAGGGTCGTAAATTTCAGCAGAGTGAGGAGATGGAGAGAGAAATGGGACCAGGAGGAGAAGAAAGGAGAGGGGGAAGGGGAAGGGAGTAGAGGAGGAGGAAATGTGTGTGTGTGCCTGTGTATGTGTGTGGGCACGTATGCGCGTGAGTGTGTGTGTTCGTGAGTATGTGTGTACGGGGAGGTATATGTATGTATGTGTGTGTGTTTTTGGGCATGTGTGTGTGCGCGTGTGTGTGTGCATGTGTGTGTGTGTGTGAAGGGTGAGCTGAAGGTGCCAATGCATGCTAAACGTGAGCGGCACTGACAAATAGGAGGCATGCGCTAATGCACTCAATCGCGGCCGCCACTCCATCTGTCTCTGGGCTGGGCTGGCAGGGCCCGCGGGCACACTGCTGCTGTGGGCTCTAGGGGACGCCTGCTTACTGCACCGCTCTCCATCAATCTCACTCTGCACCTTACCGGCATGTTGGTCCAACGTGCTGCTGCTACACAGATGTACCCACCTCAAAACACAAACACACACACACACACACACACACACACACACACACACACACACACTCACACATACATACTGACAAACAGATATGTAAACACTTTGCCCTGGCGCCCTGTTGTTTCCTCCTGGTGGCTCGGTTAACAGACACACATTCACCCTGCCTAAGTGTTCAGTTGCCCCATCTACCCATAGCTTCAGCACAAGCTATGTGATGGGAGTAATGAAGAGGGATGAGAGTCATCATGAGATGTGTATGTATGTGTGTGTATGAGAGAGAAACAAAGAAAGATAGAGAGAGAGAGAGAGAGAGAGAGAGAAAGAGAGAGAGAGAGAGAGTGTGACAGATGCGTGTGTACACATTTTACGATCTCAATTGCACATTTATGATGGCATGCATGAATGTGCATGAAATGTGTGTCCCATGGTTTCATATGATACAGAATGTGTGCATGGATGTGCTTGTGTGTGCCTCTACA
Source organism: Tenualosa ilisha (assembly GCA_015244755.2). NCBI lineage: Eukaryota > Metazoa > Chordata > Actinopteri > Clupeiformes > Clupeidae > Tenualosa > Tenualosa ilisha. The sequence goes on along the minus strand of PYXC01002329.1, from coordinate 759,744 downwards.
GTGTGAGTGTGCTTGTGTCAGTCCAAAGGGCTTCTACTCATGCGACTCCCACATTTCCAAACATCTGTCAACCTGCGTGTTCTATTTTCACAAGGGTGAGAGGGGAAAATCCGCCTTTATGCAGACCAGAGTCCAGCTCTCATATGCTGATACCATTGAAAAGTTTATATTGTGATGTAATGTGACACTCCCACTTATGCACTTATCACATTTGCTCCCACTGTAATGTATTACGTTGCCCTATCTTGGTCAGTAATCAGTGATCTTTGCTGGCTCTTATGTGTTTACCTGAAGATGAAGATGAAGAGCATGAGGAGCATGCAGAACGTGGCCACATTGTCCATGGTCTTCATGAGCACCACCAGTTGTCTGCGCAGAGCTGGCATGAAGCGCACCAGCTTGATTACACGCAGCAAACGGAAAGTCCGCAACACAGACAGACCCCCGTCCGCTTGGCCGATGATCTCACAAACACTGGGGAGAGAAGGGGAACAAAGAAAGAGTTGTGATTCAGTGTGTGTTGTGTGTGTGTGTGTGTGTTTTGTTTGTGTTGTGTTTGTGTGTAAAAGAGAGTTGTTGTGATGTTGAATGCGAGGCTATTTGTTCACACCTGATTACGACAATGATGCCATCAAAGATGTTGTAAGGGTTTCGCAGGTACTCAAAAAACCCAAAGGCAGTCAGCTTCAGAATCATCTCTAAGGTAAACATGCTGGTGAAGACTATATTGCAGATCTCCAAGACGTTGGTCAGCTCATCTGGCTGGAGACGAGAGACAGAGGCTTAAAATCAAATAGGGATTGGAAGATGAATCATGTAAGAAGGAAAGCAGGAGTATAACTTTAGTTATCTTTTTAGTGTTATATCTTTCCCTTCTTTTGTACTTGTGTCCTTTACATTCCATGCACAGTACAGCTGAGACCAAACAGTAAGTAAGAATGTTGTCAACTGTAAGTGAACAAACAATTTAACACTGTCCACTCTGATTTGGAAAGTGAAACTCCACACACCACACTTTCAGTTCGTACTGCCAGTAGATGAAATGGAGAGACAAGGCTGTTGTCTCTAGGGGAATTACAGGTAGAGCTACATGCCACCTATGCTGAACTCATGTGGTAAACCGTTCCCTCAAAATGCTACCACAAGCAAACAAAGCAGTGGTTGTCTACAGATTGATCCCTGCGGGATGCCATTACTAAGAAAAGTGGAGGGTAAAACACTTACAGAAAGTAACCCTCTTACACAGTTGTTCTTGGGTTCAATCAATTTCAAAACTGGACTTGAAACTTAAGTTGTGTCTCTTATCTCATTTAAAAACAGCACATTGCACATGGCATAGGAGGGAAGGAAGAGTAGAGCATGGGGCAAGTATACAAGGTAACACAAAGTCTGTGAATTTTTCATGGCTATCTATACTTGCAGCTGGATCATATATCTCAGCAGCCTGGAGCCATACTAAGTGGGTCTATACCTGAACACATGAACATGTCAAAGTCAAACACTCCAGGGGACAGTGTGGAGGAATACTTCAAGACTTAACCTTTCTCTATTACATCTCTCAGACTCTCTCTCTCTCTCTCTTTCTCTCTCTCTCTTTCACTCTCCCACTTTCACCAGACACTGCCTATTTATTGGACAGTCAGGCACCTCGCACTAAGATCAATACCACTCCATTGACAAGCCTGGAGAAAATAAAAAAAGAAAGGACAATTGAAAACAAAACCATCAAACCACTTCCACAAAATGCAAGGCTAGCCATGTGTATCAGTGACTGTCAGCATCCAAGCAATGCCATTTAAAGCACCAGGATACTGAGAGAGCCATCAGGCTTCATAATGACAAACCTATCCTCTCAAACCCTACTGGATGTCCTTCCTCCATCATGTGGTACTCTTGCTATTACATGTAAACCCTATACTTTGAGTCTCCCTTCCATTTATTTCATATTCTGCAGCTGGCTTTGACTCTTTCTCGAACCTGTTTGCTTGTTCTTTGCTTCCTCTGCTATCTTCTGTGAGATGTCTCTAGAATATGAATCAGTATGGGACTACACAGGATACAGTCTTTGCTTTGATCAGCTGTCAAGTATGTATACACACTTACGCAAGGGTACACACACCTGCTTGCCTGCAAGATCATATTGGCATCCTTTTCAACCTGCCACTTTAGTTGAAGCATTGTGACCTTGCTAAACTTATAAACACCAGTTTGGATCCAGAAAACAGCCAACCTACATCTACATCT
>PYXC01002329.1:712500-752500 GCA_015244755.2 Tenualosa ilisha | reverse complement strand
TGAGGAAGAGGTGAGGATGACTTCACCCCCCCCCCCCCCCCACCCTCTCTCCTGTTTAGCTTTAAAGGTCCGCTTACAGCCAGATCGACTGACAAGCGGTGATTTATGCGCTCGTTTAACACCGGCACTTATGACGCAGACGTCCGAGGTGACCCTGAGATTGCCTGCATAAAAAGAACGAAGGGATGAGTGGGATGGGGCTGAACGCTAGTCAAAAGAGATGAGTGGAGAGAGAGAGAGAAAGAGAGAGAGACTGGGAGGGAGAATGTGTGTCAAGAGACAGAAGAGTGAAAGAGAGCTCGCCATGGAAAGTTCCAGTAGTGAGGTTGGTTGGGAGGTTGGCTGAGAGTGCGTAATGCGACATGGTGCTATGCACTGAAGGCACATTGTAATGCATTGAGCTGAGCCAAAAGGCATACGTGTGTGTGTGTGTCTGTGCGCGTGTGTGTGTGTGTGTGTGTCTATGCGTGCGTGCGTGCCTGCGTTTGTGGATGTATGTGTGTGTGTGTGTGTGTGTGCGTGCATGCATGCATGTGTGTGTGTGTGTGTGACTGGGAGAATGGGTGAGTATGGGATAGGGCTACTCAAAATTCAATTGCAAGAGAACAGAAGTGCATTGACATGAGGCAAGCAGCCACTGGACAAAAAGAAATGGGCGCTACCTTTTTACAGTGCCATGAATCCAGTAACTCGCATGGCATGCAAATCGAAATACGCTGCACTGATTCGACTAGGCTATTCAATCTGCAGTAGCCGGGGGAAAGCGCTCACATTCATGATTGGCTCACATCTATGATTGGCTCACATCTATGATTGGCTCACATCTTTTGAGTGTGTGAGCATGCATCCTTGACCCTTTGTTCAGGTGTGCATCTATAAGACTGTGTGTGTGTGTGTGGGGGGGGGGTTTGTCTGCAAACAATAAACATAAACTTTTATACTCTGTCTAGTTGTACATAATTGTGCACCTAGATGATTCAGTGTGCTTGAGCAGTACGTGAATGTATTCAGATGTATCCAGCGAGTGTGTGTGTGTGTGTGTGTGAGTATGTCCATCTGTGTGTGTTCAGTGTGTGTATGTGTGTTTGTGTGTGTGTAGGGGAGTTGGTGGTTGCTTGCATCCGCCTGCATCACACCACTGTTTTTGGGGCTGCTCGGGCTGTGGTTGCCTGGCTACCAAGAGGAAAAAATAGGTAAATAAATAAATAAATAAAGGAATAAATAAATAAATTCCGCTGGGAAAAGAAATGCAGCTAAAAGCGCCCCCCCCTCCCCATGCATACACACACACACACACACACACACACACAGAGTAACACCAAGTATCCATGAAGCACACAGATACAATTGCTCATAAATGTACACACGCACACGCACAGGCACACACAAACACACATACACATACACACACACACGCACACATGCACCCCCCACACACACACACACACAAACACACACATACACAGCCATCAATGCACTATCCAAGACAGACAGACAGAAAGACACACACAAACACACACACGCACGCACACACGCACAGATGCCTTCCTCTGTCCCACCGACAGCTGATTAGAGTGGGGATTGGCTGACTGTCCTGTGCCAAGGGACAGCTCCCAAACGGTGTTTGCGTACGGTGCAGACTGCAGACATCTGTGTTGGGGCCCTCGTGAGGGGCACGCTAAGCGGAGCTGAGCCCTCCAGACAGTTAGCTACGCAAGAGCGGATTAAGTGGCGGCGGCTCCATCGACTCCAACCCGCTCGCCCGCTCGCTGGAGATGAGTAAACAGTCGGAGGATCACACAGGAAATGGTGGCGTGACCTCGGACAGCACTGCAAAGGCTAGCGGGGTTTTGCTGCTGGGCTTTGTGCAATCACAGGCTTGATTTCAAAAAGTCTATCTCAGTGTGTTGTGCCCTGTAATACAAGTTGTGTTGTTGTATAAGGAATTTCAACTAACAAATTGCACTATTCTGTATTATTACACAGTTGCACCACACAGGTGACACACTGTGGTTCTCACTAACAAACAGCAATCGACATGCATGTACTACTATGTGTGTGTGTGTGTGTGTGTGTGTGTGTGTGTGTGTGTATGTCTGTGCATATGAGCATATGTACTGCATGTGTATGTGTGTGTTTGTGTGTCTGTGTATGTATGTGTATGTACATGAATATGTGTGTATGTCTGTATAGGTGTAGGCTGTGTGTGTGCGTTTGTGTGTGTGTGTGTGTGTGTGTGTGTGTGTGTGTGTGGTGTGTGTGTGTGTGTGTGGTCAGCGGGGTGTGTTGTAGACAGTGCCTGAGCCCTTGTATGGTAGCAGCAGGTGTGAGGATGCTTTATGTGCTGTAATTACACAGCAGTACTGGCCCAGCAGGCAAGCCACAGCCACACACATTACTCATGCACACACACACACACACACACACACACATTCCAGATCATTTGCGTCTGGCAATAACAAAACTTACATTTCACTGATGCTCTTCTGTTCAATCAACCAATTGAGAAATCAAAAAAGCATCTGATCAATCGATCAGTCAGTTAATAAAATTATGTATCTATAGACAATTTCAAGCAAAATTCACGTCCATAACGCTGACACAATGCCATGGTAAGGTATGATGTAAATGATGACTACACAGAATTTGAGCATTCCCTCTTCTTGGTTGTCGAACAAGTTTTATGAAACTTTTCACATAATCATTCGCACCATAGAAATACCACGCCAATTTGTTGCCCTTATGGACGTGATGTATATATATCTGCCTACGTGCTGTCTGTCATCTGACTATCATCTATTTATCCATCATCACTCACTCTCATTCTCAGTCTTTCATTCCTTTCATAATCTTACATTTTGACCCTCATTGTCTCTCTCCTCTACCACTCTCTCTCCTCTGTGTGTTCTTTTCAATTTGGCTTTCTGCCCTCTCTGTCCTCCTGCATTCCCTGTCATCCTCTATTTATTTACCAATCCCTCTGTTCCTTCCCCAACCCAGCCCCCCCCCCTCCCCCCAAGCCCCTACACATACACACACACACACACACACTCACATTTGCACACAGACTGTGACTGTGTAAGTCAAAACGCACAGCTTACAAAGCACATCTTTTCAGAAACAGACACTGCGAGCTACACAGCTATTTATAAAGGGTACATGACACAAAAGATGAGCGGCGGGTAAAAAGATCTGCTAGGCTGGCATGATGCTCAATGCCATTACTTAGACTGCGAAGTGCAGGGTATTCATCATTAGTAGGCTATCCAGCTATCGATCCACTTCACTTGGTCTTTCATTGTCAAATTGACCATTAAAGGCTTTATTAACACTTAAACCTGTCATGTAGGGCATATCTACCCTCACAAGCCGCTAACGACGCGCTAACATCAATACTGTTTAGTGGGATGCAACCGCAGTGTAAAGTTTTCTTCTGAGACTGTCTGTGTGTGTGTGTGTGTGTGAGAGAGAGACAGAGAGTGGGATGCATGTCCTTTGCACCACCTGTAAATCAAATCAAATGTGAAACAACACCAAATGGTTGTTTGCTGCTCCCATTAGGTGTAATAAAACCAGAATCGATCTGTGAATTGGAGGCCATTGGAAAGTTGCTGACAACATTTCTTTGGTCACAGTAAGGGACACATGCACATGCACATGCACAGACACACACACACATACACACACACACACACAAACACACACACACACAAACACAAACACAACCACAAACATACACACACACACACACGCAGACCACCAAACTTTAAACACTTACAATGATGAGGAAGATAAAATAGATAAAGTTGTAGAAGGAGTGGGCATCCATGACATAATACATGATCTCCACCCAGCCTTCCAGTGTGATCACCTGCACAGCACACAGCAGCAAACAGTCAAGAGGAGAAGATATGGGCTGGAGTTACAGTCAGAAACAGGCACTCTCTGCTTGGGCAACAACATCACCCAGTCTTGATATTGCAATTGTGACAAACTTTGCTGAAGGCTTAATGAGGAGCTACTGGCATAATGTGGCATTATATGTCATAACAAAAATAAGAATTCAAATTTGCATTTAGCCACTAACATGCACAGATTAGATTTTCTAGTTTAAATAAGATTAGTAAACAAGCAAAATATCTATGCTCTATTTGTGCATAAAATTAATCTGATTTAGCTGATTTACTGAATGAAACGGAAAACTCAAATGAAGCTAGGATATGTTGTTGACAAATAAGACAAGTTGCCAACCAATTTTCATAGATCAACATATTAGTCCTGCTCGGAAAACCTTTCCCTTCGGTGTCCACTGTAGCATTTCCAGGACCAGACCACCCCTGCCTACCTGGAAGATGACGATCCAGGCGTAGCCGATGTTGTCGAAGTTGATGGCGCCCTTGTGCGGGTTGCTGTGTCCCGTGTGGCAGCGTGTGTAGTACTGGTTCCAGTTGACGCAGAGGCCCATGATGCCGGCGCTGCCGTTGACCAGCGGCTCGGGGCCCAGGCCCAACGCCTGCCGGTGCAGCACGTCCTCCTTGTCCAGGCAGCACTCGCGGCCGCCCTCGCGACGCGTCGGCACATCCCGGCACGTCACGATGCCGTTGTCCTGCGCCAGCGAGCAGATGAAGGGTCGCTCGTCGTCCTCCTCGGGCTGGTAGTAGGGCGCCGGGAGGGTGATCCCTGAGGTGCTGCAGGGGAGGATGGGGGAGAAGAGTGAGAGAGCAGTGAGGATGGCGGATGGAAAAAGGGAGTGAGAGAGAGAGAGAGAGAGAGAGGGAGAGAGAGGGGGAGAGGGAAAGAGAAAGACTTTGCATTCCATTGTCAGGGAAAGCAGAGCAACTTTAGTTCAAATGAGCTGTAATGGATTAGCTGTAACACAATGCAAACTTAATGACTGACATCTAAACAAACACACATTCAAAACACCCTGTATCAGACACACACACATATATAAGACTTCCCATCTCACTTGTAACACACACAAACACCACAGACACCACACACACACACAAACACACACCCACACACACACAGACACACACACACACAGACACACACTCACACAACCTCAGTGGAAAGAAAAGCACTTCGCTAATCCTTCTAAGGCACTGCCATTTGCCCTCCGTCCACTAAATGTATTTTTACTTCTGGTTTGTTAGCTCTGTTGTCATTGGAGCTGCCACACTCTCACCCCAAACCACCTCACCCCACAACTCCTAGTGATGGACGGACAAATGGACCCAGCACAGCATGAGTAAGAGGCCTGTAAAAGTGCCACCCGCCCCCCCTCAGATCTCAAGCCCTGCGATCAGGCCACCACCGCTGCCACCACTTCCACCACCACCACCTCAGACAGTCTGGCTTCTAAGTCCCCAGAAATCAGTCACGCCGGGCGGCTTTAGGGAGGCTGATTTGGGGGTATTAAGTGTGGCAGACTGGGGGCTGGCTGGCTGGCTGGCTGAGAAATTCAGTCTGCTGAAGGTGACAGTTTACCTGAGAGCATGTTTCTACCTGTTAAAAGAGGGGCTGGGGGAAAAATCCACCTTGACTAGATCATTTAAACATGCCGCAGCTCTCTGACTGGATAGCACTGGATAGCCATGACTGCAGGCAAGCAGACAGACAAACAACACGCCCAGAGAGAAAGAAAGAGAGAGAGAGAGAGAAAGAGAGAAATAGAGGGAGAGAGAGAGAGAGAAAAAAAGAGAGAAAGAGAGAGAAAGAGCGAGAGGAAGAGAGGGAGGGAGAGAGAGAGAGAGAGAGAGAGTTTGCGAGCAAGACTGAAAGAAGAAATAGGGGAGATAGAAAGAGTTAAGGCGTCAAGGAACAGCACGCCAGAACATTATGCCACTGCTGCCAGGAGTCACTTCAACTTCCTGCTGACAGAGTTTCACCAAACAGTATGTCTGCGTGTGCCTCGGGCAAAATGTGTGTGTGTGTGTGTGTGTGTGTGTGTGTGTGTGTGTGTGTGTGTGTGTGAGAGAGAGAGAGAGAGAGAGAGAGAGAGAGAGAGAGAGAGAGAGCTCTCAAGCTCTTTAAGTCACTTTACCCACCCTAGTTAGTTCACTGTGCCATCTTGCTTTTGCACCACAAGAAATACACAAACTAGAAGAAATACACCAACTAGAAGAAACACAAGGAACACAAACTAGCAAAAAAGAAACACACAAACTAGAGGCAAAACTGCATCAGCTGCACTGGCTTGAAAAGCAAGCAGAAACTTTAACTCCAAGTTCCCTGTTCCAGGTCAAAGCAGGCATTTCTTAAAACCCAGAGGCATCAGTGACACCCTTCATAATATAATCCCCGCCACGGCTCTCTAGCTATCCTGCCAAACTTGGGGCCCGTCTGACTGGCAGAGAGGCTGATGCAGGGCCACCTGTGCGCACACTTGTTCATTACCTGCGGCTCACTCTCTCAGAGGTCCCCACGCTCCCTTGTCCAACTCACTTACAGCCGCCTTAATCAAATCCTGCCACTGCTGTGCTTCCTAGAGTCCTCCTCCCCACCCCCCATCCCGTTCCTCGACACGCATCAATGCAAGGGGCTCCACCACCATGACCCCCCCCCCCCCCCACACACACACACACCACCCACACACTGTAGGTGTTTCGATTTTTAAAGTCTCAATTTAAGGCGAAGCACTGCTGCAAAACACAGTCTATGAATTCCAAGGAATGGCTACTTAATGTTCAAAGTCTTTCTAGCAACCTACTTAAGCTATTTTCCAGAATGTTCTCAACTGAGGCAAGCTTGAGCAACAAATTACTACAGCACTGGAACTTCCATTACAGTAAGCAAGTGAGCTTGTGGCATCTTTAAGCGATTCTAATGGCATCAGTGAGCAATATGTTTTGGCACAACAGATGCGGTAAGAGTCAACGGCACATATGCTTGGCTAAGCTAATGAATGTGGCAGTAATAATGCACAATCAGTTGGTGTTTGTGATGCCATTTGTCTTTTTTAATGCATTATTCAGATGTTGTCTGTCAGGGACCACATGGACATGCAGGATGGGAAACTGATGGGGCATGAGTGGCTGCTGAGACGTGCGTGACTTCTCTTTGGGCTTTTGCAGTGAAGTAGAGAGGCTGATCCCTCTCTGTCGACATAACACACACACACACACACACACACACACACACACACACACACTCTAACACCCCACACCAGAGCTAATTTGGGACCTGTGGCCACATGCTGGTACAGTGCATTTTTCCTCTTTCTCTCTCCCCACTCTCCCTCTCTCTCTGCCTCTCTTTCCCTCTCTCTCACTCTAGTGAACCAATGAGGGCAAAACAGCCCTTTAATCTCAGTGTTTTAGCGGGACAGAAATAGCCCCGTCCATCAGCTGAAGCTCTGGCAGGCGGACAGAGTGGGGTCACACTGACTGTTTACCCAGAACCCCCCTCTCACCCCAGTATTGATGACTGCCTAGCCTGAAAAAGCAGCTGTAGCAAGAGCTGGCTAACTCACTGGCAGGCAGAAAGGAAAATAAAAAAAGAATGAACGTAACGTTGCATGAACGTAAGTGCAGCCAGAGCGCTTGTACCCATACGCTTAGCAAGCAGAGAAAGCAGAGAATGGGAAGGAACTGTAGTGTCATAGATGCACGCTTTGCTGAGTAAATCCTCAGCGCTGCATGGAGTGCTAACTCCTCATGTTTCTCTCCATTGATGAACATCGCAGTAGCACTCAGAGTGCTGCATGATGGGATGACGAGAGACGGGCCGAGCGCTAACCGCGCCGTGTGTTTACAAGATGCTGCGGAAAACGACGCCTTTGTTGCACAATCACGAGCTCTGCACTGGTGCTGCGCTTCTTCGTCGGCCTTGTGTGTTGTCATCAACTCGTGGCCGCCTGTCATCATTTTCCCGATAGGCCCAATGTTGCGAATCTCATTGGCCGTCATCCGAGTTTAGGAGACGGAGAGGAGAGAACTCATTTCCTCCTCCTTCATCTATCTCGTCGCGTCACGTCACGTCGTGTCGCGTCTCGCCGGTGAGCTCACTGTCAGCTCTGTTCATCTCAGGCCGTGGAACAGAAATTCAGGGGCCGTCCTCAAATGTCATGCCTTCAGTCGGCCGTAACGCACTCTGACAAGCACTTCTTTCCGCATAATTATCAACCGTGTTGGCCATAAAGACACACAACCTTGTTATGAGGGCTTTCGCAAAAGAAGTTTCTGATGGCTTTCAGGGAAGAAAAGAGAGAGAGGGTAAGGGAGAGAGAGAAAAAGGAGAGAGAAACAGACAAAGAGAGAGAAAGAGAGAGAGATAGAGAGAGGAGAAAACAAACAAACAAAAGATTGTCCTAATTGCTCACAGGTGCGTGGCCGACCAACCATTGCGCCGCTCGCTGATAACACACACGAGCACAAACAAAAACGTGCAGTGGCAGTGGGTGAACAGCCACGATTCAATTCCCCCCTGTTTGAAAAAGTAATTAGTCAGGCGGCAGCACGCACACACAAACAAGGGTCATAAATCATTTGGACTCACACTCCGGTCTCGTATGGGCTCTACCCCTAAACAACGGTATGACTCTCTCTCTCTCTCTCTCTCTCTCTCTCTTCCTCTCTCTCTACCATGCACTTGCTCCACAGGCCAGACACTGATCAGGTTGCTGGGGTGTAACGCCACTCTGAACAGGAACCTTGCGACTTATGGTCAACGCCAAACGGCGGCTGCATTCGAGATGCTTCTGCTGACACAGATGGAGGCTGGCTGCTTTTTTTCCCCTCTTTCGCCTTTTGTCCTTCAGCCACACAACTACATAGCACGCCTCAAATCAATGGCTATAATGACAGCTGATTTACCTAAAGGAGCCTGTGTGGGCCCATAACTGAGAACGCATGTTGAGGAAAACGAAGGCATATAAACACACACACGAACACACACACACACACGTGCGTGAGCACACACACGTGTGTGAACAAACACACACACACACACACACACACACACACACACACACACACACAAACGGGGTCAATACAATCAATGACAGAGAGTGAGAAAATCAAGACTGATCAGCGTAGTCATGCCTCCATGCAAACTGTAAGCAATAAAAGAGAGTCGGTAGAGAATCCCCCGCTGCCTCTGAAACATTAGGCACCTAACGCAGATTAACTGACCCTCAATGCTTTTACTATCACATTCAATTGAGATGGAAAAGGCAGCAGCATAAAAGCCTGGATGGAAGGAGAAAGAAAAGAAGAGGCAGAAATGATACTGACAGCAATAAAGAAAGTGACTGGGGGAGGAGGGGGAGAAGGAGAAAGAGAAGGAGAAGGAGAAGGAAAAGGAGAGGGAGAGAGAGGGAGAGAGAAAGAGAAAGAGAGAGAGAGCAGTGGGGGTCGATGGACAACAAAGGTGGATGACAAGTTAAAAAAAAAAAAAACAAAAGCAGAAGAAAGACAGAGACAAAAGGGAGAAAAAGTGGAAGGAAATGATAGAGGGAGGAGGGGTAGATAGATAGATAGATAGATAGATAGATAGATAGATAGATAGGATAGATAGATAGATAGATAGATAGATAGAGTGCTGGGAAAAGGGGAGAGAGGAGTGAGAGACAGGAGATGCAGGGATGAGAAGTGGAGCGTGAATGACGTTCCTGCCCCTGCCTGGGTGTAGCCAAGGAACAGCACAGCAGGCCACAGCTTTGGCATGACACATGCACACACACACACACACACACACACACACACACACACACACACACACATTTTAGAGTAGATGCACATACCCAAACATACAAGTGAGGCAAAAGCCAAAAGACAGCCCTATTCCTCCACATGCAGAAGAAGAAAGAGAGGTCAATTAAAGAGAAAGACAGAGAGATACAGAGAGGGAGGTTAAAAAGAGGTTAAACAGTGGCTCAAGATGAAAAGATAAAGGGTAGTGTAAGGGGTGAGAAATGGATAGAAAGCAAGAGAGGGAGAGGTGGATAGAAAGAGAGAGAGAGAGAGCATGGAAGTAGCACGTGCTGTTTTTCTTCTCTGAAGTGAAAGTGGCATTTATGTTGAAATGAACATTCATCAGTTGATTTTTAATCTGATTGCCTCTACAGCGTCAATCAGCCCAGCCTCTTATCTTTCCATCCACTCGAAAGTCATCACACGCGCACCCACACAAACGCACACAAACACACAAAAACACACACACAACCACAAAGAGAGTACACACAGAACCAACCATTTCTACAGACTATAATTCTCAACAATCAGTGAATCCACTAGTATTGTCATGGCTTCAGAAATGGAATCACAAATACTGACACAAAACAAACAAAAACAGACACACTCAAAATTCACACACTCTCTCTCTCTTTTACACACACACACACACACAACATACACCACACAACACACACACATACACACACACACACACACACTCACACAAACACACACATCACATACACAACAAAGACACACAGACAGACCACACACAACACACAGAACATAGACAGACAGAGAGACAGACAGACAGACCATCACATGCACACACAAACATAAACACACACACACACACACACACACAACTCACAGTGTGAAGTTCTCTTCTGGATAGCAGCGGTTGCGGAGCAGTCCAGCCCAGAGCTGCACGCCGATGATGCCGAAGATGAAGAAGACAAAGAAGCAGAGCAGAAGCACGTTCCCCAGCATGGGCAGAGTGTCCAGCAGCAGGTTCACCAGGATACGCATGCCTGCAACACACACACACACACACACACACACACACACACACACACACACACACACATACACATACATGGCTGAATGCACATACAATCTAACATTAGATCCAGCGGATTCACCAAGATACGCAGGCCTGCAACACACACACACATACACGACTGAATACACACACAATCTAACCTTAGACCCAGATGTCTTCATGTTTCATATGTGTACTCTGGTGCCTACATTAACAGCTGATGATGCAACTACAGGTAACTAATGTAGTGTGCTAGCTGTTTTCATTTCAAGGTAGCAAAGAGATCAGTAATTCGGCAAAATGGAAATATGATCTTCAATGTTCCAGAAGCTCACCTGTCAAAGCAGTCACCAGTCAAAGCCAGGGTCATAGACCAACAGCCCATTTACCAACAAACACACTGACTGTTTACAACTTCTACCCAGTCTGTGGTGTTACAGTAACCACTTTGTATGAGGAATGGTAGCCAAAAAAGCCTTCCCTCTCGACGCCGTAGGAGACGTGATAGGACGTAAAGCTAGCACCCCTGAGATTTAGCCTATCTGCTAACACGCTCTCCTTCTACTCTGAGGTGATGTGAGTTGTGGGTTGTTTTTTGGATAGGCAGATACAGGGCTGAGCTGTGCAATAAACGCTGGTAACAGGTATGAGTCTCAAATTCATTGTAAAAAAGCCCATGGCTAAATCAGCACCAGTGTCTGCTTCTGAATGATAGACCCACATGTATGGCATGTATGCCATATATACATACATCCTGTCTGGTGTGTAATACACAATGCACCCATCAGAGTCGACAGAAATTCCTTTCACTGTGAAACGAAATTCACAGAATTCTATGTCTCTATTTGACTCCTGTCCCTGTCTTTTCATCTCTTCCTCTTGATTACCCCCCCAAACCCACCTCCCCACCACCCACATCAAACCATCCACGTGTTTACTGCCGGCAGACCTACAGGTGGGTGGGTGTCCACGGGGCTTCTGCAGCCTAAACTCCTGCTGGCCCACTGACACTCACACACAGCCCTTACCTCCATCTTGCAGCAAGAATCTCACTGGTGTGTGGTGGAGGTGACCTCGTGTGCTCTGAGTGCTAGGAGGCCGCTGGAGGAAAAGCCCTACAGCAGGGCAAAACAAGCGGCCAAAAAATACACACACACACTCTCAAAACATCGGCTGACCCCTGCTGAGCAGGCTGTGTCAAGAAAGCATGGGGGATTTATGTTCAGGAACTGTATCCAAGTATGTGTGTGTGTGTGTGTGTGGGCATGTGTGTGTGTGTGGGCATGTGTGTTAAGGGACTAAGAGAGACACATGCTGCCGAAATGCTGGAGATTAGTATGGCTATGATATTATCATGTTGTAATCATCTGGGGGTTTTTGCAAATGCACAGTGTGCTAGGGAATTGCTAATGAGTCTGATCATATGTATATAAAAGTGTGTGTGTGTGTGTGTGTGTGTGTGTGTGTGTGTGTGTGTGTGAGGCTGGTATGTGAAGAGGAGACAGCTATGACTAGGAGAGAGAGAAAAATGAAGGCTATGATGGAGAACCTAGAAATAATCAGAACTCTAAATTGATTAAGTATACGAACAGATGTGAGAATGTGTGTATGTCTCACACACACACACACACACACACACACACAGACACACGCTCACACACACACAGACACACACACACACACACACACACACACAGACACACGCTCACACACACACAGACACACACACACACACACACGTGCTATGGCATGCTTGCTTCACAAAAAAACTGTGGTAAACCATTAAAAAAAAACTGAAGAAAGAGTGAGAGTTTCAAAAATGCAGCGTAAATGACTTATCAGTGCCATGTTGAATTCTTAATTAAGGCCTCATAGCTGTGTGAGCACTGTTGTAATAATCATCAGATAATCTCAGGCTGAACATTACACCAGGATATAATCTAATCAGCCAGTCACTTTTTGCTGCCACCTCTGTCAGGGGCAAGAGTCACTGTGCGTTCAGACTGAAAGTAGTAAAAGTGGCAACTCCCACTGAGACAGCATGATTGGCGCTGAAAGCATTTTGGGCGTCGGCAGAGCGTTTGGGGCATCTAGAGCATCAGGAGAAAGTTAAACTTCAGTTAACTTTATGGTAATGAGCTATGACACGGTTCGGCGGCAACCTATCGGAATAGCTAAAACCTATATCGGTCATGTGTGTCCCTGAGAACAAATTGCATGATTTTGGTTCCTATACCATTCACATCAGTTCCTATCAGTCTGAAAATGACTGCACTGGAGAAGCTCATTGCGTGTGTGGTTCTAACCAGACTCTGATTTAACATTGTTTGCAACGGCTGCACTTAAAAAAATCCGTCATAATTTTGTTCGTATGTGTTTTATTTTCTTTTTACTGACTAAACACGCCACTTTTTGTAGTTCAAGTTCAAGTACAGTGACGCAGAGCTTTGGGCTGAGCACGTATGATTGCAGCTCCGTTCAATAAAAAACAGGATTGAACGTTCGAATGGTTCACGTCATGGCTTACGTTGCTGCTTCTAACACTGTGTCCAGTGTTGCGCTTAGGACTTCTTCAGCTACTTGGCCGTTTCTACTGTTTTCAGTCTGAGCACAGTAAGGGGCTAGGATTT
The DNA here is from genome assembly GCA_015244755.2 of Tenualosa ilisha. Lineage (NCBI taxonomy): Eukaryota > Metazoa > Chordata > Actinopteri > Clupeiformes > Clupeidae > Tenualosa > Tenualosa ilisha. Next base: position 739,148 of record PYXC01002329.1, on the reverse strand, counting down.
CTTCGGTTCTTACAGTAAAAACCATTCAGTCACCTTTACTGAAGTGAGAGAAAGGGAGAGCAAGAGACAGAGAGAGAGTATGTGTGTTTGTGTGTGTGTATGTGTGTGTGTGTGTGTGAAAGAAAGAGAGAGAGAGAGAGAAAGAGAGGGAGTGTGTAGCATGGATATACATAAGATATAATGTACATGAGACTAGTGTGTGTGCGTGTGTGTGTTTGTGTGTGTGTGTGTGGTGTGTGTTCACACTCGTGTGTGTGTGTCTGAATTAAGGGGTCTACTGAAGAAAGGCAAAGGGCGAGGGGAGGGTGCTTGCGTTCAGATGATGCTGTTCACCCATCCTGTTAGGGTTTCTCTGGTAGTAGACTAGCTAGAAGAATGCTTGCTGTGAAGGAGGGGAGGACTGTAATTGGTCCGTGTGTGTGTGTGTGTTTGTGTGTGTGGTGTGAATGTGGAGAACTAGGATGTGTGGGAAACTCTGTATATCAGATTGTGAGGATGGTTTGTGTGCATGTGCGTGCTTGATTGTCTGTGTGTGTGTGTGTGTGTGTGTGTGTGTACGTGCATGCATGTGGTCCTGCTGCTTTCAGAGGTTGAAATGCATCATTACGCCAGAGGCAGCTCATTAGAGCAGAATTGTGTCTACTGGCAGTGGGACAGAAAGAAGAGGAGGAGAAGAAGGGGTGCTGCAGGGACTGAGGACCTGACTGCTAGGAGGCACAGACAGAGAAAATAGAGAGAAAGAGCCAGAGAGAGAAAGACAGAAAGAAAAAAAAACAGACAGGAGAGAGGGTAATGATTTTAATAGACTAAAAAAAAACTACAGAGTGACTGGACTTCTCTCTCTCTCTCTCTCTCTCTCTCTCTCTCACCTCCTCTCCCTCCTCCCCTCTTAATCTCTGTCTGTCTCCATTCTCAAGCCATCTTGTGTTTCACTGAGTCTGCATATTGTGCTAACCCATGCTGCTGTACTTGCTGACTTGCACAATGCCTGGTTCCTAGCCATTCAATAGAACTTAATATTTAATAGAAATGCACATAAAAAGCAGTTCAAGCAAAAAAAAAACCAAACAAACGAAAAAAAAAAACAACAACAAAAAAATGTACCTAAGCTCAGTATTTATGCATATATGTGTGTATATGTGTATGTGTGTGCTTGCATCTGTGTTTGTATCCGTCTGTCTGTCTGACTGTTTGTGTCTGTGTGTTTGAGCAAGACTTGTGTAATTGAAGGAGAACATGTGACTTCACGCAGATCTAGCGATCTCATCATCCCCCAGTAACCGTATCTCACCCCGTCGTGTCATGGGGCGAGCAGCAATCACATGCTCACTAATTCAATTACAATTCATATTTCATGAGTTTGTACCCTTGGCAACGCACACTGCGATATTGATAGGCCTGGAAACTTCCGCCGGCACTAAATCTCTACCCCCCCACCCCCTCCACCTTTTCAGGTGCCAGTCTGGATGAAGATTGCGGTACTTTTTCCACCGCTCACCCCCCTCTCCTTCCCCCAACCAACCAAAAAAAAACAAAAACTGTTTTCCCCATAATTACAACTAGGATTAATCTTAGCTCCTTAATGGCTATGACTTCCAAGTAACAGCTTTTCAAATCCCCTCTAATTCATTGACAAAGCTCGGCGCCTTGGTGAACACCTGCATGCTGAATGAGAAGCGCCCTGCTGTAGAAAGGAAAAAAAAAAATTCCCAAAAATTCCCCTGCTCTATCCACATTGGGAATGGAGGGGACGGACCCGTGCCTCCATCTGAACTCACAGACAGAGTTCAGGAAAATCAACTGTGTTATCATGATAAAGAAATAAAGAAAAAAATGACCTAACTGTACCTTCCATAAAATTACTATAAATTCATTGAATATTCTGCATTAACTGAGATTGACATTTTCTGTGGGTGAACATGTCTCCATTGGTGGACATAATTACAATATTACTTAATACTGCTTCTTTGTGGGCTTAGGAGGTTTTAAAGGATTTAAAAACAATGCATTATGAGTGGCCTTTCTGACCAGTCTGGCCATAACCTGATTCTTATGAATTTATACTAAGCAGAAATGTGATAAACTTTGGAAATATGAACTACTATAGAACTATAATATCTATATGCAGAGTGGTCAGGTACAACTGACCTATGTGCTGACAACTATGCATATATCTGATCACCTTTTTTTTCTTTTTTTCTTTTTTTTTTTAAAAAGTACCCTTTCCAGTATAAATGGAAAGGGTACAAGCTCAGACCACATAAAACAGTGTGTGTGAAAAGGTCAGTGTGCCGTTAACATCACTTAAAAAGGCAGGAGTGATCAGGAGTTAGCTGGCACAGGAGAGGAGCCCTCTGATCCCTGGATGAGATCACGGGCACAGGGTAGAAGGCACAGTGCCAAGAGGAAAGGCTGCACCCAAAACTAACTCATGCCCAACTAACTCACGGTGCAGCTCTGAGTGTGGCCTAAAAAAATCCATTTATAAAAATGCTTTACAAATGACTGTAAACCTGTCGTCTTCTACTTATATATGGTTTATACACATGTTATAAGCTGTTTATAAATTACATGAAAAGAAAGGGGGCTCCCTTGGACTGAGGTTCTGTGGAGTTCCAGAGCTAAGAGGATCAAAGGTGTACTTACTGGGAACTCGGTTGATGGCTTTGAGTGGTCTCAGGACTCGCACTGTTCTGATGGCGGAGAAATTGATGTTCTGGAGATCTAGGGAGTATTCAACCATCCTGGGGAGAGAGCAAACACAGTGTAAGGGCTGCTTTTGTAGGAGGCATCGAAAAATGTGTGTGTGTGTGTGTATGTGTGTGTGTGTGTATGTGTGTGTGTGTGAAATTCAGGGAGAGAGCAAACACAGTATAAGGGCTTTAGTTTGGACAGGTTTTGTTAGATGCATCGAAAAATGTGAGTGTGTGAGTGTGAGTGTGAGTGTGTGTATGTGTGCTGTTATAGGTCTTCTCAATCCGTTCAAAATTCTGCAAACCACCCAGCCATGCAATGATATCTTTTTACAGAGAGGTGTTGCCTCTATTTGTATTTATAGAATTTCAGGTGCACAAGCAAGTGTGTGTGTCTGTCTGTCTGTGTGTGTGTGTGTGTGTGTGTGTGTGTGTGTGTGCACTTGTCCGTGAGTGTGAGTGAATGCAGCACAGTGTAATGTGACTGTGTCTGCCTGTGGTTATTTTCAAACTGTATTTCCTTTCTCAACAGCCCTTGATGTGCACGCTGTTTGCAGCATGCCTGGCTGTGTTTGGGGATTTGGCATCTCACTCCTGCCCATCCCAGAGCCTTCTTACCTGATGCTGCAAGCCATCTGGTACGTCACTACTTCTATCAAGCTCCCCCATGGAGCTCTCTCTCTCTCATTCTCTCTCTCTTTCTCCCTCTCTCTCATTCTCTCTCTCTTTCTCCCTCTCTTTCTCTGAACTAACCAACTGAACTAACTCTGTCCCTCTCTTGACTGATTTATGCACAAAACCTTGACTCTCTCTCACACTTTGCTGCTCTTTTTTCTCTTCTTTCATGTCTCATTGCTTTTATTTCTTTCCTTGATCAACAACATGCTTTCCTTCTTACTCGTACAATATTTGCCTTTTTGGGGTGAGCACAAGATTCTTTTGTTTTGTTGTGGGGCCAGAATTGAACATCACTATTTACTTTAAGTCTACAAGGCACTCATTAAGGGTTGTAGTGTATAAGAAAGCACATCAGATTATTTATCTTTATCAGCTTTTTAAACTGTGATATTGATTTGAATCCAGAAAATAGAATTTCACTGATGTGTATTATGGAATTTTATTGGTACCAGTATTGACATTTAACATTTTTGGTATCATGGCATCTGTACCTCTGATTGGCATTTGACTGGGGAAGAGCACACAGGCAATGACTGCAAAATGCTACTGCTATCAGTACATCTGCTTGTGTACAAGGTCACAGCCTACTTCAACCAAGCACCAATGCTGATACATTCTATAGCCTCTAAGACCTCCTACTGGCCCAACACTGAATCAAAACAGCTGAGAACCGTTTGATGCATGAGTATGTGTGTGTGTGTGTATGTATGTGTGCTTTTGTGTGCCTGTATGTGTGGTGTGGTATGTATGCGAGTATGTGTATAGAAGAGCAGAGAGAGAGAGACAGAGAGAGAGAGAGAGAGAGAGAGAGAGAGAGAAAGAGAGAGACCTTTAGGTAGAGAGCAGATTCACATAGAGGTAACTAATCGCTTTGCCCGGCCCCTGCCCTCCACCCCGGCTGGTTCCGGCTGGTGGGACTCCAGCGGCAGGGGATAATAGGCTGAGAGGAGAGGCGATCCGTGTCGCCGGTACAAGGCTTTAATGGACCTAATGGATTTTGGTAAGAAACAGAAGGGTCTCACTCTTGTTGCACTCTGATGTGGGTCTGAGGAGGGAGTTGCTGCTGCTTAAAAAGATGGTAAAACGAGTCCTTTGAAATGCAGGACAAAGTACAAAAAAATAAGTAACACACAGTAACACACAGTGCTCATGTATATATGAGTGCATGTTCTCTGCAGTGTGCATGTGAAAATGTTCAGACCAAAGCCAAATCTTTCAAGAATGACTGAGAGAGACAAAGCAAAAGAAAACACACACATACACACTCACACACGCTCACACTCACACACACACACACACACACACACACACACACACACACACACACACACACACACACACACACACACACAAAGAGAAGAGACAGCAATGGAGACTGAAAGGGGTTGAGCTTATAGAAAAGCACCCCATTATTCTGTGTGTTGTGTCATCTTCAGTGATCTGTAGCTGATATAACAGTTCCATTATGGTCTGTTTTTTTGTTTGGCATATATATTTAGTTGTTGTGATGTGTGCATTTCCTTTGGGGAACTCTAATGGCCATAAAGCATTTTTCGATTTGAAATAAAGAATATATTTCTAGAAGACAGCAAAATAAAAACTGAAAGAAGAGAAATGAAAAATGAAAGAAGAGAGAACAAAAAAGTGTGTGTGTGTGTGTGTGTGTGTGTGTGTGAGAGAGAGAGAGAGAGAGGGAGAGAGAGAGAGGAAGCAGTAATGATAGGAGGGGTGTGCAGCACAGTCATCTCTGTGCCACTGAGAGAGCGAAGCCTGGTGCACCATTCAGGAGCCAAAGGAGTTTTTCTCTACTTGACAATCCCATTATGTCAATTAGACTCTGACTGACAGCGCTGTCACTCTCGATGGGCGGCCCACAGCCAACAAGGCATCGGGGAAGAGACATGCGAGTTTACAGCCGCGCTGCCAGGATGAGTCCGACGGGAACAGCGAGGGAACATGTGTGACGTGCAGCTTAAAACCTGAGCCAGAGACATGACACACACACACACACACACACACACACACATACACACACACACACAGAGAACGAGGGAAAGAGAGCGACAGAGAGAGAGCTACAGTGTGTGTGAGAATGTCCCTAAACTATACAAATGCCTACAGTAACTTAGGCTACCTGAAAGTAAAATTCAGTATATCTATAGATGTGCAGGTTTGTGTGTGAACACAACAATGCCTACAGTCAGATAGGTTTCAATGCACAATGCATGTAAATGTGCATATATGTGCAAAGTGTGTTCTTCTGCACACGATTCAGTGAGAGAGGGTGTTTGCAGTGTATGTGTTAGTGTGTGTGTGTGTGTGTGTGTGTGTGTGTGTGTGTGTGTGTGAATGTATGTGAGTTTTTGTGTGCATGTCAGATAGTTGTAGTCAAGTCCATTCCTCCACCCACCTCATTCATATTTAACAGGCTACAGAAACCACAGCTAGTCTCCTCTCTTCTTCCCTCTTCCCTCCCTCCTCTCCTCTCTTCTCCTCTCCTCTCCCCTCCCACAGATGCTCAAGTTTGATGGGGATTCAATACTCAATTTGTTCCTTACTGTACTCTTCCTCCCCACCCACACACCTCTTGCTTTTCTTCCATTTCACTCTATCTATCTCTCTCACTCCTTCACTCTCTGTCTCTCTCTCTCCCTTTATTTTACTCTCCCAGTCTTTCTGTTAGTAATTTTTAAATTGAAGACATGATGATTTAATCTGTCTTGCACTCCATCCACACTCCATCTTTCCTGCGTGACTCCCCCTCTCCATCACTGTCAACAACCTCCCCCCTCTCTTTTGATTCTCCATCATTCCTTACTTTTGTCTTCATTCATGTCTTTCATGACTCTAAACATCTAGGATTGTTAGATATTTCAGTGTGTTCAGTTTCTGAGTGAGCCAGGACACTGTGATCAAATCTGATATGCTGAGTTATTTATTTGTTTATAACTTTTTAAAGCTTAGATTCCCTATGACTTATGTGCGGCACTGACCAAAGCCAGGGAGATATAAAATAACACCAAATGAATCTTGAAAAATCTGTTATTTCAGATACAGAGAGAGAGAAAAAAAAGAGAGAAAGAGAATCTGTGTGTATGTGTGCATGTACTGTCATTATGTAAATAAAAGAAAGAAAGTAGTGCATGCAGGCGTGTTTTGTGTGATGGCTCCGGCACCAAAGGCTCCGACTGACAGCTTGAACCTTCTGGAATGTTCTGATCACTCAGCAGACACAGACTAATCCGGGTCTGGCGTCAGGGCCAGTGATTAGCATAGATGCATTATTCATCCCGACAGGAAGTGATGGGAATGGACAGTGTGATCGGGCACACATATTACTCAGTGGGAGGTGCCGGGCGCCTGTCTCACTCAGCCCTCTCAATCAGCACAACCTCAACACACACCAGAGAGAGAAAGAGAGAGAAAGAGAAAGAAAGAGAGTGTTTATGTGTTTGAGTGTCTGAGACAGCAAGCGCATTGTCTGATGACAAGACACAAAACCTTATGAGTGACTGATATTGTACGCTAGACCGTGAAAATACAGTAATAACTTTCATGTGTATCTCTGGCATGACATTGCTTTCTGAGTCAATTACAGGTTGAGGTCAACAGGCAAATAAAAATCCAGCATAGATCCAAATCTTTAGGAGGTTAATCAACCTCCATTTCAGGCCTCCCAGCACTGGGAAAGAAGTTTTCAGGTGATTGCTTGAATCAGCACACTAGTGTCAGACATCACTTTGTCACACAGATTAGTGGCAATAAAGACATGGTTGGGTCCTCCGCTGAATTGATGGAAAAGATGTGAATTGGAATGAAAGAGGGAGTAAAGAAGTAGGCAGAGAGAGAGAGAGAGAGAGAGAAGGAGTGAACAGAAGAGAGAGAGACAGAGAGCTCAGGCGCTTTTGAGCAAAAGTCAGAGTGGGTCGCCTCCCTGTCGTCCAAAAATACCACATTCCTTTTCCGCCGCACAAGCCGAGAGAAATGTCAGGCTGCCAATTGAAATGTCAGCTGCTGTGAGAGCGTCTGCGAGAGGAAACAGTGTGGGCACCCTCACCTCCTCGTGCCAGACGACATTAAGAGCCCCAACGGACGGTTTACACACGCCTTTAATGGGGAAATAACCCCAGCCCTAAAAGAGCATTTGTATATCCTCAGGCAAGGCAGGGCAAGCAAACATTCTCTCTTTCTTGTGCACTCACTCTCTCTTTTGGCCTTTCTCTTTCTCTCTCTTTGACTATGTATCCCACTCTCATATGCACAGGTACACGTCCACGCTCAACTGAACTGAATTCATTTTAGTTAATAAATACGTTTCAATTCCATGGTATTTACTGACAAAATCAAATATACCTTTATCTCAGATATGCATGCACATTCTCACACACACATACACATACAGTACACACACACACACGTACATACACACACACACCATCCCTCTTTCACACTTACCCATACACCCTTAAACAAACTAACACGCACTAATATCATAAAATAAAAACGACTTTGAAAACTGCATATAGAGCGTATGCTTCAAAGCATATGTAAACATATTTACAGAAATCTTGTTAGCGCATGGGTCATTTATGTTCCAGTGTACCCCATGAGATTACAGTAAGTGAAATGAAAATGCACAGAGATGGCAACAGCCTACTTACAACTGCAGTGTGCAAGAAGTGTCCTTGGTGAATATAGCTACTTTGGTATCTTATATTCAGGTTTATTTTGAAGGTACTGTACGTGCTCATGTGAAGGACATGAATCAAACACAGCAGTGTCTCCCACTAGCCGTGCTGACTAAACAATATGTCGTATGTATGTTTCTTTGATCTACGGCCAGTAATCTCACCTCAGTCCTTGAGTTCATATTACAGTAAATGTATTTTTTTATTTATCCAAATAATAATTTGTTTAGTTTTGTGTAAATATTCTGACACAGTCTTCCAAAATGACAAATAATTTCACGTAACTACAGTACAACATATATGATTACATATTATGGAATCTGCATGTGTTATCTCAGATGCCGTGTAACCCAAACAGCTTTGAACAGCAGCAGTCCACTGCATGTGCTTCGTCTGGCCTTACAAGCCCACCGCCACCACCGCCACAGAGAGCTCAGGTGGCTCAATAATATCTGCTCTGTCAATGTTTGCCTGCAGCACGGCGTATTATTTCTAAAAATGAGCTGCTTTCTCCTCAGCTGCCTGTCACACAGCCCTTTGGTTTGGTGCCTGCTAGAAGAGGCACATGAGGAATAAAAAGAATGCTCAGAGGAAGAGGGTCAAGAGTTCAGTTATAAGGCGACTTGCACGCTAGAGCAGAATATCTCACTGAGCCCAGTGTTGTTTCTGTCATTTAGTAGCACCTCATAAATGAAATTCTGAAATTAATATGCTTTAAGTTTTTCATCATATCTACTGCTCTTTACTTATACCAGATCAAAAGATCATTCTTTTCCAGAGACCTGATCAAAATATTACTGTAGCACATAGCCTACTTACAGTATATCGATCTTGCATGTCAATGAAAGTTACTTTACTGTAAGTGTAGGAGGAGAGAATAAAATTTATGTTGTAACATTCTGGTTCTTTTTCACGCATTCAATAACCAGATAAATGGCACAGAAACAGCAAAACCTAAGGCAGAATCTGCTTCTTCTGCATTGCATGTTGTCCTCCTTTGTGTTATGATTAACTGAGAGCACTCACTGATCTGACCACTGACTCTGTTGTTTAAAGGAATAAATTGCTTTTGCTGCATGTTTTAAATGTTTTGTCACCGTTAGAGCCTTTTGCAAACAAAATGTGATTCTGGGCAGAGTGCTCCAGTTTAGGCCTTTGTGTTAACTAATTTGAAAATGTGGATTCTGAAGTGATGGCTGCATCAAAGCAATCAAGAAAAACTGTAATATGAATAATTCTAGGATATTATGTCCCTGATTGATTTGGACTGCAGAGGCCCTTACATAATATCCTATCATGGCCCCTCCAACTGTCAACACATTTACTGCACTGACCACTGCAGAGGGTTCTGGTCTGTTGGCACAGATGAAGCTATAACGTCAATTATTTTGGGAGAAATCTTAAACTTTGATAGGGCATATGTTATAATCAATGAAGACTCTGCAATGAGTGGTAATTTAACATGAATGCTGAATTAGCATCCCTTTTGCTGGCTTGCACTGGTGAGGTAATCAATCGGGGAAGTAGGTTACTTTCCCTGCTATTTGGCAGCATTTCTCATTCGTTCTGAAGTTATTTGGGCATTTCCGTAAAGCCGTGCTTTGGCCTCGGGCAGAGTCTTTCATCTAAGGCCTCTTCATTCTGCTAAAAACCAAGGAAAGGAAACCAAGAATGACAAGAGAAAGGAGGGAAAAAAGAGACGAGAATGGGGAGAGGAAGAGGAGAGGGTAAGGGCGGGAAAGAGGCTTGCAGCAAGAAGCAAAGAAAAGACCCTGTGAAGATGAGATCAGGGGAGGAATGATGGGATAGCACCCGATAGGAGACAAGAGGAGCAGAGAGGAAGACGGGGTATCAAAGCGATCAGGGGCGAAAGACAGCCGAGGAAGAAGAACAGAGAAGTCTCAGTCACAGGAAAAGAGGAATGAGACAGAAGGGGGGTGGGGGGGGAGTGTAGGGGATGGGTGATGGAGGGCGGGAGAGGGTGTATCTCCCAAAACTCCACACATCTGTTCGCCAGCACATCAATCAGGGCTGTGTTTGTTGGGGTAATTAGCGGGCTGCCAGGGAGAGGCCTCTGACGCTAATTGTTCAGTGAGTTTCTGTGTGCCGTCGGCTCCTCTGTCCTCCCTCCCTAACGTCTCACTCTTTTTATGTGTAATCAGTGTCTTATAGCAGGTGGGGCCGCTAGACCTGTGTGTGTGTGTGTGTGTGTGTGTGTGTCTGTCTCTGTGTGTGTGTATGTGTAAGAGAGAGAGTTAGAGAGACTGTGTGTGTGTGTGTGTGTGTGTGTGTGTGTGAGAGAGAGAGTTGGAGAGACTGTGTGTGTGTGTGTGTGTGTGTGTGAGAGAGAGAGAGTTGGAGAGACTGTGTGTGTGCTTGCATTGCTGTAGGTGCCCCGGGGGCTTGCGATAATAATAATAGGAAGAGATAGCTATGAAGAGAGTGATGGAACAGAATTGTAGCCACAGGCCAAAAACAGCAGCCTGGTTGGGCAAACACTCAACCAGAACAGCAGATATGGAGAGAAAAGGCAAGAGCAGTCCAGACCACACCACAACAGACCAGACCAGAACAGAGCAGACAAGTCCTCAACAGAACCGACTAGACCAGATCTGACTTGACCAGCCAAGACCAGCCAAGACAAATGCACATCAGAGTAAACTACACTGAACCAAACCACCAAACACTACACAAGACCAGATCAAAGCAAACTAGACCCGACCAGTGAAATATAAAACTTTCTGAGACAAGACCAGAAGATGCAGAGAGTCTGTATCTATGTTGACTGGGTGCATGTGACCAGGGATAAGAGTGGGGATTGTGGGCCAGTTCTGAAGTTGGCTGTGCAGTGTTCTCATAGGGCCTGTGTGTTAGAGGCGCTGGCTTATCTCCGCGTCAGGCTTTGGTTCATGCCCTCCACACATGTTACACTCTACTCGTCCCAAAGCCCTCCCAAGCACTGTGCTGATCCCATTTCACACCTCGCATCTCTCTGACATGACCCCCGCAACACACGCGCGTGCGCACGCACACACACACACACACACACACAGATGCTTGCTTTCCTTGTCTTTCACTCTCTCTCTTTCACTCTCACTCACACACACACACACACACACACACACACACACACACATAGGGACTCAGAAAGTGAAAAGATACAGGTCAAAGGGGTCAGAGTGTCCAATACTAGAGCTCTGGAGTCAGCTGAGGGTGAAATGCCAAAAAGCTTCATTCTCTATCCCTTTCTCCCAATCTCTACCCTAGCCCTCTTATCTCCCAGCCACTGAGGGGGATCACTGAGGGAGTGCAACTGAGCATGAGTGGAAGCCATGAGCGGCTGGGATGAAGAACAACACCCAGATGGCTGCAACAGCCAAGGCAGAGAGGCTAAAAGCGGAGCGAGAGGCACAGACATTTGTTATGTTCCGTGTTATATTTTCACAAGGGGGAGGGGGGAAAATCCCCCTTTATGCAGACCAGAGTCAAGCCCTCATACGCTGATACAGAAGATCATTGAAAAGTTTATATTGTGACGTTATGTGACACTCCCACTAATGCAGACCAGAATTATTCATGTTTGCTCCCATTGTAACACATTACTTTGCTCTATCTTGGTCAGTATTCAGTGATCTTGACCAAGGAGTACATCCACTGATAAAAATACAATGGCTAAATCTAAATGTCCCACATAAACACTAACCCTGAACCCTTAAAGGCATAAGGCTGTTCTGAATTAGCATCCTGATTGTCTAATTCATGAGCTTAAGGTTGAGGGGGGTGGATTGGGATTTAGAGAGTATGCACATGTTAGGCATGGTTGCTTCCACTCCTCAAAAAGAAACATCTGTAAATGAAAAAATATGAAAATATAAATACAGTTTTAGTATTGTTTAGTTTGTTCCTAAATAAGAATAATGCACCTGCTCTGTGGCATAGGAAAACCGCAGAAATATGTGACATTATTAACCACAAGTTATAAACAGGAGTTAAAAATGACCAATCACCAGTGATTAAAGAACTCAAGGCCATAGACACTAGACACTGAATACATGAGAAAAGAAAACATGGAGGGATAGCAATGGAAAACAAAAACACATGGAGGGATAGCATTGGAAAACAAAAACACATGGAGGGATAGCATTGGAAAACAAAAACACATGGAGGAATAGCATTGATGGAGTGAAGTATGAAGCTGAAAATGAAAACAAATAGCAGTGAAAGAGACGCCATGACACCTTGTTGCATTCAGCGGGGAATGAAAAGACATGGACCTTCTGTCTGGGTGCCACATCAGCTACTGTTTGTACACACTGAATTATGCTGGGCTGGCGGTCACTGCAGGCCACCCACTTTTTCAGTCACAATTCCTCTGTCCTGATTTTACTCAAAGCTGGAGATAAAGCCACGGCTCCAAGGCCATCTCCTTAGCCCGCGCTAATGCGTGAAGCTGGCGGCAGTGCTAGCATCTTAGCCGCTATACAGAACTCACCACCTCTCCTCTCTTCTCCTTCTATAGAGTGAGATGGAAAGGCGGTCTGCCCTCCTGGTGTGAGTGAGCGGCCCATGAAAGTGTCACAGACTCTGGGTCCCCAGATCTCACACCCTGCCATCACGCCACAGCTGCCACCTCAGACCACTTGGCGTTTGAGTCACCTAGACACGACCGTTTTTACCCCGTGTCAGTCGACATCGCCCACCCCGAACATCACTGCCATGACACCCTTCTGAGACATGTGAGGGGTTTGCATCATTCATGCCAGCAGTTTGGACTGAATCACCTGGGATACCACACCAAATGTGAAAGGTAGGTTAGTATTTGCTCAACGTCAACAAATGTAATTGGTCAAGTCTGGAATGAAAGCGAATAATAATGGCAGCCTCTATGTTACAGAGAGGCCCTCGGCTCAAAAGTCTTAACTATAAGCTGTATCAAACTCTTTTAAGACTTAACTTTAAGACTTAAAGCTGGGCAAAGAGTTAGAACCCACAAGCAAACACAACCTAGAAAATGCTCTTGCTGCCAACAGCTAGACCCGAGGAGGTAAGAGTGAGGAGCCTTACCCTGCCATGACGATGAAAAAGTCCAGTCGATTCCAAGTATCGCCAAGGTAGCAGCGACGGCCAAAGATCCCCAGAGCCACCATCTTCACCACCATCTCAAGTGCAAAGAAGATGTATATGAAGGCATCAAAGGCCTGGTGGAGAAAGAGAAGAGAAGAGAAAAGAAAAGAAGAGAAGAGAACAGAGAAAAAAAGAGAAGAGAAGAGAAGAAAAAGAAGGAAGAAGAAACATTAGAATCTTAGGATATCTCAGATCGTCTTAGTAACATCTGATAAACGTTATTGTCTGGCTGAACTTGTGGATGTTTGTAGATGTCACTGTGTCTTGCGTTCGCCTGGTTCAGACATGGAGCATCAGTTGTTTGACTGGAGTCTTGCAGCTTGTTGGTGTGACGCAGCAGATAAAGCTAAACAAGGAGCCAAACACAGATAGAGTTGACCGCACGCACCAGAGACTCGCTGTATCGTTTCTATTTCGGGAGACGCATCATGTACCATCACTCCTCCGCTCTTCACTCATCTGTTTACTTGCGATTGTCAGTTTTGTTCTTCCTCAAAAGCCTCACAAGAAGCCCAACTCTCTCTCTCTGTCTGTCTGTCTCTCTCTCGCTCTCTCACACACACACACACACACACACACACACTCCTTCAGCGTAAGCTGGAGAGCCTCGGAGACTGACAGCATCTCTGATTGCTTTATCTCTAGCGACGATACAATGCGTGCATGACAGCGGCTGTTTGTTTAGTGCACGCAAGTGGGATTCTGTGAACTTTAATGAAGCCGTTAATTAGCTAATAACAATTGGAGTGACGGCTGATTGCAGCTGTCAAAGAGTTCCAGGGTGGGCTAATTAAGGAGACATCGCTATCCCACATTTGCAGTCGAGGTGAGGGGGAGTGTGTGTTCCGAGTGTGTGTATGTGTGTATGTGTGTATGTGTGTGTGTGTGTGTTGAAGCCTCTGTCAGGTCGATACCATGCGTAATGGCCGTCATTGCCAGCTAATTTAGCCATTTTTGCTGTGCTTGAAAATGAAGCCTATGGGAGAAACTAGCTAGTCTTTTTATTTATTTATTTCGTTATGGTGTTATGCTCTCAGCACTAATTGTGGTAATTAGAGAATGTGACCGAAGAGCTGTAAAATGACATGTTGGCACATACACAAAGCCAGGCCTTTCTGCATTCAGTATTTCCAGGGTGATAAAGTGCATGGTAAACTGAGATTTGGGATGTGAGGCTACAGTGCATCTCTTGGGCAGCTAGCTAGCATGGCTAAGCAACAGTTTGGGCAGTGGTTACAATACAGCTTCTATTAGGAACCACACAGGTGGTTGGGACAAGTGGCCCCTGTCCCTTGTGGTCCCTAGTAGTGCTGTGAAAAAAAAAAAAGTGTCCCTACAAATAGAAAAACACAAAAGAGACACAACTGGTGGAAATATTTGTAAGTTGGACAATAACTGATCTTATGTCTTGGACATTTAAAGGGTTGACAGGAGGCAATTTCTCTACCAGTCAAAATTTTAGATACAACTAAAGTTTAGCACAAATGCAAGAATTCTCTGGTCTATTGTGTGAGAATTTATTTTGAGTACAGACGGCTGCAATTATGATAGGTGAATTTGACATTCACCTATCCATTTTGCTCCAAGTGGCAGCATCATTAAGAGAGAAAGGCAGTAGGTGGGCTTAGGTGTGGTCATGTCTGACGTAGATACCATCACACCATGGTCATGGCCGAGGCATGCCTCAGCACACAGGAATGCGCATGACTCTCCCTCTTCCATGTTTCTACAGTTTACTGCCATACATATGCTGACATGGAGATCAAGCACACACACACACACGGGTATCAGACAGGTGTGACACAGACGCACACACACATACACACACATGCACAAATACACAAGTCAAAGTTAAGATAAGGTGAAGAGCGTTGGAAGCAGAAAAAGAAAGAAAAAGAGTTAGAGAGAAAGAGTCTGAAAGAGAGAGAGAGAAAGAGAGGGCAGAAGAACAAGGATGAAAAGAATATCTAGCAGTCACGCATAAGCCCTTTGCACACTCAGCCTCCACTTGCAAAGAAAAAGAGAAAAAATCAGCGAAGGAAACAAATGTACATCAGCCAACCAGCCAGCCAGCCTCCG
Organism: Tenualosa ilisha; assembly: GCA_015244755.2. Taxonomy (NCBI): domain Eukaryota; kingdom Metazoa; phylum Chordata; class Actinopteri; order Clupeiformes; family Clupeidae; genus Tenualosa; species Tenualosa ilisha. The sequence goes on along the minus strand of PYXC01002329.1, from coordinate 723,886 downwards.
TGTTTGATTCATCAGGGTACGCGTTCCTCACGCCTCTTTTTTATTATTTATTTATGTCCAGTCAGACGAGGGAACTATATTTAAGCTTGAGCACGTTTACTCACACCAACCATGATGACTCACTGAGACAGGGAGAGAAAGAGAGAGAGAGAACGTAGAGAGAGAGGGAGAGAAAGAAAGAAAAGAGGAGATGAGAGGGGTGGGGGTCCATTCAGACGTGCTTTTTTTCTCCTTCTTTTTTTTCACACGGCTGCCACCCAGCCGGTCCAGGCTATACTGAGACGAGACTCAGCGGTTTGAAAAGCGCCAGACTCACGTGAGCCAACGCTGGCTGCCAGCTCAGGGACTGATGCTGTCTGGGGCGCCGGGCACAATGACCGGAGCTCCGCTGATATCCCTGAATTAGCAGCTGGCACAGTTACTGCAGACTCACCCACTTGCAGGAACATCTCTAAGCATCCAGGGTTAAGGTGCCAGAAATATGGAGGGGCAAGGAGAGGAGCCGAGGCTAGGGAAGCCTTAGGGTATTTGGTAGGCCCCAGACTTTGGAAGGTTAACTAACCACATTATGGTATACAATAGGTTTGACTGTGCAATTTACACACATGATGAATGTTCAAGGACAATCAACTTTCTTCAAGCACAGTTTTTCTATTTGTAGATGATATTGCAGTACAAGTGTTTTTTGACCTCTGCGAGTCTTCTTCGATACTTCACACTTTTGTAAAGTGTGGGAATTTTGTTGACTGTGGAGATAATACACTTTGAGTGGCTACAACCATGACTGGTGTGCCAAAGCTCCAGAGGCTGCAGCAAGTGCATTCAACCACTCTTATTTAACTGCCACCCTAACATGCCTCTAATGCTTTTGGGCAAGACTCTATTATTTTGCTCTGTTTGTATCTGTCAAACCTCTATAAATAACTGTCAATTCCTGTGACAAAGCAATTGTCTTAGTCTTGTGCAGTTAAACACACAGTAACTTCACATGCAAACACACACACACACACACACACACACACACACACACACACACACGTTTTACACGTGCTTTAGAGCAGTTGTGTGAAAATCTATCCATGAGGGAAGTGTGTGTGTGAAAGGACCTGACATCACACATCAGTCCTAGACCTGCAGGGTTATCACACCTGGGGGAGTGGAGACAGACAGTGTTAGTCACACTGTGGCTAACAATGGGCACCAGTGTTCATTTACACAGTCACCCCCATCCCAAAATGTACAGTACAATTCTCTCTCTCTCTTGTTCTCACATTGCTCACTCTCTCTATCTATCTCCATCTTTCTCTCTATCTATCTATCTATCTATCTATCTATCTATCTATCTATCTATCTATCTATCTATCTATCTATTTTGCTTGTATACACAAACGGCCTCTCTCTCTCCTTCCCTGTGCCTTCCCCACCCCCACTGCCCTGTCAGTCTAGCGTATATGGACATTGATGTTGGGTCTACGTGGGTGGATAATGGGGTGTGAATGTGTCGGGGATCCCGGCAGATAATTAGAGAAGTTTTATGTGAGGGCTTGGGGCTGTGCGAGGGGAGAAGGAAAAGAGAGAGAGACAAAGAGAGAGAGAAAGAAAGAGAGAAAGAGTAAGAGAGACAGAGACACAAAGAGAGAGAGAGAGAGAAAGAGAGAGAGAGAGGGACAGAGAGAGAGAGAAAGAGAGAGGCCATAAAAAGGCCATCCTTCCGCCTGTCAAGAGAGTCCCCCCAGTGCCTGCCTGCGGAACCTGCGGTGGGAGAGAGCCTCATTAACGACAGAACAGGGAAGAGAGAGAGAAAAAGAAAGAGAGTGGGATAGAGAGGGAGAGAGAGAGAGAACGAGGAGGAAGAGGCTTAAGATAGAGGTGAAAAAAGAAAGGGAAGCTTCAGCTGAGAGACACATTAGGGAGGGAAAGAGACTCCCAAGAGAGATGACAGAGGAGGTGGGGCTAGAGAATATAGAGAGACTGAGAGAGAGAGAGAGAGAGAGAGAGAGAGGAAGAGATAGAGAGAGGAAGAGAGAGAGACGCAGACATAGAGAGACATAGAGGTGGACACAAGTAAATCCAGGCTGTGTGTGTGTGTCTGTGTGTGTGTGTGTGTGTGTGTGTGTCTGTGTGTGTGTGAGTGCATCATCACACACCTGTAGAACCTGGCATCGGTCGGAGGTGCAGTCGATGTTCTCACAGGGCTGGTACATGCCGAGCGTGACACAGTTGAGCAGGATCACCATGATGCTGATTCGCTCGAACCATGTGAGAGACATGGGAGTTAAGGCCAACACATAACACAAGGCACTGAAGGCATTACATATATAGCAAACATTCAGTCAAATTACAGACCACCATGACATGGTTTGCACATTAAAAGCACATTAAGAGAATACACAGTCACCTTTTGGTGGCCATATTTACTGATGAGTATCAGTTTTATTCAAAATTGGTTTGTTTAGTGCATCATTCCAGCATTCCCTCAACGTTGAACCCCCACACACGCACTTGCTCCCAATTCACACACCACCCATCCCCTTCCATGGTTAAACTGCATTTTTTTTTCTTTCTTTGAAGTATTCCATGATTTGCCTTGCCTTCTCCCATCCCATCCCACTTCTCTCTTCCATCTTCCTCTCCTTGACCACACTCCACCACTCCCTGGTATCTGCCTATGCTACAGCTTCATCCCCAGGAGGTGGACTGGAATTGGGCTATAGCACTGGTGCTTGTATACCGGTGTTGCTAGTGGAGCTAGCTTTGTAAGCTAGCCTATGGCCAACAACATGGACTTCTATTCTGGCACTGGCGATTGGTGATTGGTGTGGTTAATTAGGGAGTAAACAATAACACACTCCACCGGAAACAGCCCTGCAGCTGCACAGGCCATAAGAAGAGAGAGAAAGGGGGGTGGGGGGGGTGATTTATGGATCATTAATTCCATTCTATCCCGTCTTTTGTGCACACCCCAGGGCGATGAGCCTGCTGGAGAAGGCGATGGCGCGATAGAACACAGAGGTATTAATGCTTCCACGGCCACACTTTGAACCCGCCTGTATGATATTCTAAAGAGGCTTTGAGCTTTTTTCATCCTTTAATCACTTTAACAGAGAGAGAGAAAGAGAGAATGAGGGAGAGAGAGCCCTCTGCTTCCTTCCTTTCTTTTTCTCTCTCTCTCTCTCTCTTTCTCTTTTCCTGTCTCTTTTTCTCTGTCTTTCGGCCTCTTCCCCGATTTTCTTTCTCCAAAGAAGTGTGAACAGCGTTCTGATCACTCACTGCTGAGAGAGTCGGCTTGCGGATTCACGACAGGCGAATGAGAAACAGAATAAAAAGGGAAAGAAAACAAGCTGAAAGAAAGAGAGAAGAAAAAAGAAGATAAGTTAAATGACGTTAAAGAGCGACGGGTGGCTGGAATCAATCTCCCATGATCCCCCTCTCAGCTGGGGCAGAGGGTTGGGGGAGGCAGCTGGGGTGGGAATGGGAATGGGAGAGAAGAAGAGAGGGAGAGAGAGGAGAGGGAAGGAGGGAGGAAGTGACAGAGGGAGGCGTAGCCGTGACAGTATTGGTGCCCGGAGGGCAGTGGGGCTCGTTCATTTCTCAGATGCTTCAGCACCAGCTCAGCCTTTCTTGGTGAGAAGCAAGAGAGAATGCGTGTGTATGTGTGTGTGTATCTGTGTGTGTGTGTGTTTGAATTTTTATTTGTACGGTATATGTGTATCTGCTTACTCATAATAGACATAGTATAAACACCGCACAATACACACACACATACACACAAACACACATAAACACACATACAGATAAATACACATAGACACAAAAACACACATACAGATAAAAATCCATACACAAGGTAAGCTAAAGTGATAAAGACCCTTGTATGCTGTGCATTAGCGTGAAATAAGAATCAGGCCTTTGGAGACATTAGAGGACTCATGAATAAAGTTGAGAGAAAGAAAGACACCTTTCTCTTAACCCCTCTGCCCTTTCTCCTCCTTTGTCTTAGTCTTTCTCTCTCTGGGGGCCTTATCTGAGTGAGGAGCATTGTGGGCCACGCTGCGAGGGCTTTTAATCTGCCTGAGTAAAAATAAACAAGCCATCAAACAACGCACAGACAGGCCTCCCGAGGACCCCACGCAGAGCATCAGGGAAAACAGCAGGGCACCTAAAGCATGAGGGCCTGGAGGGTCCATCAAATAGAGACGCAGCGTCGGGCCAGCGGGAGCTGACACCATCGCCAACCAACAGAGTGACACACAGCATGGGGAGAAACGACACCTCAGGCTAGTCTGTCCTTAAGACAGGAGGGTAATCTATAGAGGAGCTATACATCTGGAATGGTAGCCAGCTGGTTGGGTGGCTTCAGGGTACGTACGTCTGTAATCTCCTTCCTGACACTTTAAGAGACACAATGGTGAGTGAAACTAGCACCCTGAGGTGTTTAGTGGACTGAGTAGTGCGCGCTCGTCTCCCAGGTCGTGACGCTGCAAGTCTAGTGGCTTTGAATCCAGACATGTGCAGGGCTGAGTCACATTGGACAATATAGAGAATGGAAGGAAAAAGCCATGTTTTTTTCCAGGCTGCCTTACAATACAGTGAGTACCTGCATGCATTTTCATTTCATGCATGCATTTTCATGAACCAAATTTCCTCTGAATACCAAGTATTGTGGACTATTTTGATAGTACTTATGAGTTGCTATCGTACATCCTTTTTGGTGTCAAGTCAGTTCACTCATGCCAGAGTGAATTGAGCCTGTTGTATATATACACTTGAACTCAGTGAGAGCTGATCTGAGTCACCGTCTAAACTCTTGGCTTGTAAGTCCTAGTCCCTCTCCCGCTCCTCAACTCCCCTCACCTTCAGAGAGCTGCAGCCACAGGCTGAGGACTGACTCAATACAGAGGCACATCCAAACTATCAAATATATATAGCCCAAAGGTGAAAGGGACAGCTCTACAAATTTGTTATAAAAACAGTTAAATTGAAACATGTGTGTGTGTGTGTGTACATACATATGTATAAGATTCTATAACATGACTTTAGTAGAGCATGACGAAGGGCTAGTTACAATCAATCACTCAATCATCCAGCCAGTCTGTCAGGCATAACATGCACACACACACACACACACACACACACACACACACACACACACACACACACACACATACACACACACACACACACACACTAACATGGATCAGAACTGTGAGAAGGACACCTCAGTGCAGTGGAGGTGTCTTCCCTCTCCCATGACTACAGATGGAGAGATGGAAGCCACTCACCAGAGAGAGGGAGAGAGAGACAGAAAGAAAGACAGAAAGAGAAGAGGCATGAGGAGAGGAGAGGTGGAGGAGGCGTGTGGTTATTTTCGCTCATCCAATTCCTTCATCCCCCAGAGGTTGTTAGCAATGAGGCCACAGTGCTCAGTCCCTTGTGGGTCAAAACACAGACACACACACACACACACACACACACACACACTAACATAGAGAGAAGTATCACTACTGCAGGAACTCATGGGCTATTTTAAGGGTGCTGGCACCTCTGTGCATGTTCTGTCCACAAGATAAGACAAAAACAATAGCTACGTGTATGAACAGAAGGAAGGAAGTAAAGTGTAGTTGACTAGCACAGACACTTTTATCCAAAGCGACATGGACACGCAACGTGGGGTTCGGGAATCAAAGTAATATTACTGCTGCCCCATCACCTCTGGGTTCCTGTGAACCTGAAAGTGAACTAAATTCATGCTTTTGAAAGGCACAAACACAGCAGTGAGGTAACAGGTATGAACAGAATTCTGCTGTTTACTTGGCTGACATACAGCTGATAAATTAACCACACACACACACACACACACTCACACATACACACACACACACGCACACGCACGCACACACACGCACACAGTGACACAAAAGAAGCAAAGTTTTAAAACAGCAAAGTCGGATTATGACACAGTCAAATCACAAGAGAATATACAAACACACACACACACACATACACATACACATACACACACACACACACACATACACACTGAGACTCAGCCGACATAACAAGGAGTCTTGTATTAGCAGGCAGGGCTGGTATTAAGGGAGGTGTTGAGCTAAGGCTGGCAGTCTGAATTGGCTAGACTGCTGAACCGTGTCAACACCTCCTGACCACAACCCACCAGGCTTCTGCCATCTCTCACTTCTCCCACTCAATCACTCTCTCTCTCCCCTGAATGTCTATTTCTCTCTGTCCATCTTCACTGTTGCTGCTCTCTCTCTCTCTCTCTCTCTCTCTCTCCCTCCCTCTCAGTCTCCCTGCTTTGAATCCTCTCTCATAAACAAACAAAATGTCAAAACAAAATAAACAGAATATCTCTGTTCCTCTTCCAGTGACCCTTCAATTAGCCTGTAATGTTTTTTTCCACCCTGTCTCAAACAGGATGAAGAGAAAAATCCCCCTACGGCTTGCTGGACTCTCTCTCTCTCTCTCTCTCTCACCCTTATACACATACACACACACACACACACACACACACAGCCACATATACTCATACACATCCACACACACACTCCCGCTATCAGAGGGCACAGAGTGAGCTTGACAGGGCCTTCTGGTTATTCTCACCTCACTGGACCTCCAAAGTCATTTCACAGTGGACCTGCTGGGGATGTTAGCACCACTGAGCTAAGGGCTATTAGAGGCACTGCTGAGCGTGTGTGTATGTGTGTGTGTGTGTGTGTGTGAGAGAGAGAGAGAGAGCAAGAGAGAGAGAGAGAGAGAGAGAGAGAGAGACAGAGAGAGAGTGAGTTGATTTTTTGGCTAACTGCCGATTCAATTTGCTTTAGCACTCCCGCACCCTGTGGGGTATTGGCCTGCCCCAGCCGTGCCTCTGCAGCAGCAGAAAAATGTTTCTCCCCGATGCCAATCAGCTTGTCATCCAACACAATGGTCTCATACAACACATCAGCCCGCAGGGACAGGCCTTCAGTCAGAGAACCGAAAGTGCTCCTCACACACTGTTTTCATGCGAAACCCAGAAAAGTGTTTTTCTTACTTGTCTCGCTTTCCTGTTTTTTCCACATTTTATGTTCTCTCACTTGGAAAGCAGCTGTGTAAAAATGTCATGTAATGTACACTCATTTCTAATAAGCAGCCTAAGTAGAACCTCTACTTATTCTTTCCTTGTTCCTTCTAGTCCTTGGGAACGGATTCACAAGTGTGCACTCAAACCATCTGAGAGCATCTGAGCTTGTGAAAGGACGAGAAGCATCATCGTGAGGTGAACCAGAGGCTATCAAAAGCAAAGGGGCGGCAAGGCAAGGTGAGGCGGGGAGGAGGGGAGAGGCAAGGCAAGGCAAGATGGGGGCCAGGGTGAAATGAAGCACAGCTGTGAAAGCATCCGACAAGACGTCAGTTGACATGACAACCCCTCTTGCACATGTCGCGTCAAACACAGCCGCGCCACCGAGGCGGACGTCCTGTGCGCAGCAGGCCGAACATGTCACCGAGGGACGCAGGACGCACATGGACGATCCATCCAACACACGACCGTCTCTTCTTCACACCATCATCTACTACAAGGGGCACGGCAGAAGGCTGAGAGCCTTCCTCATTGGAGAAGTGTTGTGTCAATCAAATGTGTTGGAGGTGAAATAGCCAATGGCGTACACTGATCTATCCATCTGAAGCCACAGTGAACTTTTTACCTCTTCACAGAGTCTTACCTAACTGTCTCTGGGTATTAGTCTCTCACTCTTATTTTTTTTTTCTCGCTGTGCCTGTTTCGCTATCTCTCTCTCTCTCTCTCTCTCTCTCTCTCTCTCTGTGTTTGTCTTTCGCTCTCTTGCACTATCACCTCTCCACCTCTGTCTTTATGTCAGGGAATCTTTCCTCCATGCTCAGCTGCTCCCAATCCCTCTCTCTCTCTCTCTCTCTCTCTCTCTGTTGTCCTCTCTCTGTGAGGTTAATGCAGCTCTTAGTGGTCCATTCCTCACAGTTGGGGCCCGCTGGCTGAGGCTTGATTAAATACCCCTGCTCTCCACGCCTTCAGTAAATGAGCTGGCAGGCAGGCAGCCAGAACATGCTCTCTCTAGCTCTCTTTCTCCCTCTTTCTCTCTCTACCTCCTCTCAAACTTTACTTATCCCTCTCTCCTTATTCCTTTCTATCCTGTTGTCTTTCCATCCCTCTGCCCTCACTGCTCTGTTCCCTTCCTCCCTCTTTCGCTAATTAATTCTCCCCCCACTTGTCTCACTCCTTCTCATTTAGAGCTCTTTCACCTCCAAATCAACTGGACATCAAATATCATTATGCAGGTTTTCCACATGGAAATGTATGCATGCTCTGTGCATAATGCCTTGCCTTCAGTTTCTATATGTTCCATCTCTCTCCTTGCTCACCATCTCTATCTTCCTCTTATAGGCTTTTATCCCCCCCACCCCCTAACCAACACCCCCGTTAAAGTCATTTTAACCTCCCCAATCGAACACGGTAGCACAATCTTGTAGAACTTATTGCCATTTTTTTCATCCTGTATGAATGGTTTTGGAACGAGTTCAAAGCCACGTGTCCCTCATTGAAAGGCAGTGCTGTAGGGAGATGTTACAGCAAGAGTTGCCAGCGCAGTTGCCATTTTAGGGCTAAGCTGGACAGCCAGGAGAGAGAGAGAGAGATAGAGAGAAAGAGAGAGAGAACCTGTTAACTCCCAGGACAAAATGGTGACAAGAGAGCCTGGAAGTGAGACCTGCCCCTGCTAAAAATACATTTCATTACCAGCTGGGTGAAAGCAGCCCCAGTGTGACCCCATGCAAACAGATGAAACCGAGCCAAAATGGCTGCTGCATGGTGGATGGTCAGTGTCTACGGGTGCCTTCTAGGACCAGGCAACAGGGGCCCTTTCTTTTACTAATCTTCATCCATCTTTTGTGACACTTCCTCTGTCTTTCTCTCGCTCCCTTCCTCTCTTTCTCTCTCTCCCCTCCTCTCTTTCTCCCTCTCTCCCTCTCTCCTTCCAGCTTCTCATTAGTCTTTTCTCCCCTCGCTGGAATCCAAGCACCAGCTGTCTGACCGCCATCTTCACAAGATCATGGGTCAAGCACACTGGTTCACAGCCCTCACTTGTTCACACACACACATATACACACACTCGTACACACAGACACAAACACACACATGCGTGCGCACACACACACCTCTTCCTCCAGGGCTGTAGCTTAGGTGACAGATGGGATAGCAAGCCAGGGCTGTGGGTGGGAGGTTGTTCCCTGCTTGAGGTCACACACGTGAGGACCACACAGTGGCCCCACAGGCATTATTTGTCTGGTAGAGGGGCTTTACAGCCCCCTGCACACACACACACACACACACACACACACACATACAGACTAAGAGTAATGCCTTCTGTCAAATGGATACTAGCACACAACACACAACACAGCAAAGGGTCAATACAAGTTCTTCATCTATTTGAGTTTTAAAGCTGCCTTCTCTCTGTGCACTGGAAAACTAGCACTGCCCTGTTTCTTACAGCACACAACAGCACACAATAATTTCCTTGCAAATCAAAAAATGCTAGCGTATGCATAAATACTCCTCGGTTAGCTAACAATCCCTCCAAAGCATTTCCAAACAACTAGAGGGCAACTGAGAGCTGTTCCTACTCTTTCGCACAACCTCTTTTTCCTCTTTTCACCCCCTAAAGCATGCATACGGCACTCTGTAACAAGCAAACATACACATATTTTTTTCCAAAAGTGCTAGGCTAGTGTTTAAGTTGAGGTGCTTTCAGTTTGTGCTAGTCTCAGCGCATCAGCTTTAGCTTCAGTTAATCCTCAGCTAACTCTTCTGGAGTCCCGTTTATCGTGACCACACACACATTCTTTCTTTCATCACGACAATTTTACAGAGGAAAAAAAAAAAAAAAAAACTCCAGCAAAGAATGTAGCGTTTTAATGATGGAACTGATTGTTTTGTAAATTACAAGGATTATCGCAAATAAATGTGCAGTTTAGCAGGCTATTAGTATGAATTTGAATGTGTTTAAGCCTGAAGATGGGAGGGAAAGCGAGAATGAAGGGAGAAGGGGAGAGAGAGGGGAAGAGAGGAGGAGAAGAGATGAATAGAGAGCATGTAGCAGGAAAGAGGTGAGGAGGGGACAAAATTAACTAATGATTACAACTCCTCCACAAGCGCAGCCAAGGTGAGAGGTCTTCTCTAAACAATGCCGTAATGAGACAGAACAATTAAAAGTCTATTTTGTCTCCAGACCAATACGGCCGCTCTGCCCGTGTTTCACAGCTACACTGCAGCAGCGTGTAAGTTACAGGCTCTCAGGACTGAGTAACACCTTTTAATGATGGTGGTAATAATTATTTGGAATCCTAACCTTAAAAAATACTACATCTCATAAAAACAACAGCAGAGTACTGTGTTATAGCTTAACTGCCTTAAGGTTGACCTAGAATTCAATATATCATTATAACAAAGGAGAAGAAGGAAACATAAAGTAAGTCAAAGATACAGGAGGGATTGGAGAGGAGGAGAGGAGAGAGAGGAAGCAGGGCCAACATAAAAGAGAAGAGGAAAGAAGAGAAGAAAAAAGAAAAGAGTCGAGCAGAGTAGAAGACTGTGATGAGGGCACCTAATAAGAAAATGACTAGAAGGCCAGGCAGTCTCAGGGGCCAACTTATCTCCTTGCTTGCTCCACATCACAACACAACAGCACCTGCTCCTGAAGGCAACTCAAACACGTTAATACCGATCTTGCACATGCGCAACCGCGCCCTTTAGCTACATGATGGACTCTGGGGAACTCCGCTCTCTGTTCCCTAATCATATTAAGCATGTAACAGCATTACACCCATGTACAGTTGCAGTGAGTGGCACATACAGTAGGCTAATCGGCTGTATTTAGGGAGATCTGCCTGCTTACGCATTCAGACATATAATGTACCTAAAAATACACAATTACACACACACACACACACACACACACACACACACACACACACACACACACGCATGCATGTACACAAGTACGCAAGTCTGATGGGACCCCTGGAGTGTTAGTGAATGTGTACAATACACAATGGATCAAGAGCTCGCCGTAAAAAATCCCATGCTGCGTCAAGGTCTTTGTGCATGGGAGAGTCAATAAATGCGCCGTACCAAAGACACTCGCTGTGTAATCCAAGCAAGAAATGACTAACTCGCAATTCTACTTTGGAGCTCAGGAAACTGGAAAGAAAGAACTGTGCAAAAACACATGATGCAGGCATCCAACCCACACACACACAAATTTTACATTTATAGCATAAAAATATTTGCTTGAGAGGAAAGAGGGGTGAAGCAGAATGCCTTGAGAAGGAGTTATGGGGGTGAAAAACAAAGAGA
>PYXC01002329.1:697500-707500 GCA_015244755.2 Tenualosa ilisha | reverse complement strand
CAGTGCAGGTGCAGGCCTGAGGTACAAAGCACATCAAGCCCGACACAATGCACGCCGACAGAGCCTGATTGAGGAAAAAAAGAGAATGAGAGAGAAAGAAAGAGAGAGAGAAAGAGAAAAGAGACAGACTGAGAGAGAGATGGATAGAGGAAAGGAAACGAAAGGGAACAGGGGCGAGAGCTAATTGCATTATTAATGTGGTTGAGTCAGAGGGGGGTTTTGTGATGCTAATTTGTAACAGGGGAAGGTGGCAGTGTGCTCTTTCAGTAGGCTGTACCGGTGGCTGGTTCAGTGGGACCTGAATGGCTGGTGTGGGGGTGGGGGGTGGTCACTATGGTGGTTGTGATGGTTGGGGGGGTTGCCGTGACGCCCCATCATCAGCACCTCTGTCAGTCAGCTGGCTAGCCCGCTGGAATGAAAGGGGGCTGATTACCTACCAGTGAGCGGCTCAGTAACACACACACACACACACACACACACACACACACACACACACACACACACAGACACACACACACACAGGTGTGTATGTCTATTCACCACACACAGACACACAGATGTGCATGATAACTCACAAACACACACACACACACACATAAAACTTACACAAAGGTACATACATCACTCACTCACTCCACATACACACACACACAAACACACAAACTGCACACACACTGCACACACCAGGGCACATGAAATCTTCTTATGAACGTATGCACATCCTTGCACACAAGTGAATTCCCTCCCATCAGACGGCAGGCACACACACAGCTATGCACTCGCACATGTCTAATGTGCCCATCCAAGCACCCGGCGCAACCACAGGAGCGAGTGGAGGAAGAGAGTGTGTGCCCTTGGTGTTCAGATACTGCCTCGGGGCGAACAACACATGCAAACATGCTTACACATGTACGGATCCAAAATACATCAGGACCAGACATACAGCAGGCGTGCTTCACTCTCCTCTCTCAATAGACACACACACACAGTATGCCTCCAAGGATTGGGTTTTATTTGATACTGGTGCTAAAATCGATACTTTTTTGCTAGGGCTTAAACGGTACTTAAATCGGTACCTGAAAAAAAGAAGCCTAAACCAATGGTTTATTATGATGATTATTATTATTATTATTAATAATAATAATAATAATAATAGTTTTATTGAGCTACATATTCACTTTGTTACCAATATCTACAATTGCAATGTTTTCAGTAACAGTGATCAGTGATATCTAGGGGTTGGGTTTAAAAAGTTGATTCAGTGATTATTATCAGTTCAGGTCCGAAAAATGCAATATCGATTCATAATTTCATAAATTCAGATATTGATCTTTTGTCTGCAGTATTTGCGCTTAGTATAGCCTATACTTGTTTCACGACTGCGCAAGAGATCTGTGCGCGTGAGAGACCGATAAATAAAAAAACAGACTGCTTGTTTGAAATCAGTGGGCTAACCATCAGGCAGGCGTGCAGCAGTATTTTGTATTTTTAATGTTTGGTGCCTATGAGTGTAAATCAGCGTTTCTCAAAAGGTGTGCTGCCAATTAATCGTAGTGATTTAGGTTATGATAAGCTGTGGCTAGGCAACGCCAAAGGGGACATCGAAACATCACAGATCTGTGTGAATGCTCTAGTGTGTCATTCTCTGTTGGAAAATGCAATAAACTCCTTTGAGAAGTCTCACTAAAAATAATTTCTGTCGGGTTCTCTTTGCGTGAGTGTAGAAAATGACCTGCAAATGACACATTAGCAGCCATTCTTGTTAAATCTCCAGACAGTCCGATCATCATCATAGGATGCTTATGTCAGTTCAAGGAGTTGCAGCTTTATTAGGCCAAATGACCAACATTTTCAAAGTTTGCATAAGCTTGCTGCCACCAACTTCTGCCTCTCTCATCTGCGCTGCCTATGTGCCTATTGGTTGAACACAGAGGTTTATTTGTTTAAAGGAGACAAAGTTAACTTTGCTCATGCTTGAAACTTGTATGCTTTGCTTAGTGTAGCCCATGCTGGTGCAACTTCCAGAGACGCAACCTGCAGTGGTGCTTTTGATGCATAATAACGGAACACCGGAGGCATTAAAAAACATTAAATTGGCACTGACATGAGGCACCGAAATCCACGCTGTTATTCGGTCTGGTTACTACCGTTTATGTTGGTGACGGTTCTGTAGTAGTACCGCTTTTCGATATTCAACCATAATCCCTCCCCCACTGTGTTTAAGTCTAAGTGGCTGGTTCTGTTCTGTGTCAGTGGGAGGCAGCAGGTGTGTGGCTGGTGACAGCGACTGACCCCTCCACCTGGGCCCACACTGCTGCTAAATACTGCCATGTGCAAGGACACAAACCAAGGCTGTGAGGTCACTAAAGCTTTCACACATTTTCATTCAACGACTTCTCTTCCTCTCCCACATCTCCCACTGCGTCTAAGTAGTACATCGAAGTTGTCTTCTGGCATCTTTCCAATAAAATTAAAAGTTGAAGTTGATTTCTATCAGATAGATGCTTCTATCTGAAGTTGGGGTGGGAATTGATGGGATTTTATCAATATTAATACTATTATCAATTCTTCTCATCCGTCTTATTGTTTATCAATTCTCTTATCAATTCCTTGCAGTGGAAAAGCAGAAAAGTAGTATACAGAGGTTTTTTTTTTCAGTATCAAGACATGGAACATGCACAACTGGGTAGTCTAATTAAATTCTACATACAGAAAGACAAAATGCTTATGAGCTTAAAAACATGCTGTCATTGATAAGAGGAACTGAAAAGGTCAGAGGTCAAAGATTGATAACGCGATAAACCGAGATTCTCGGTTCTACTTGATACTTGGTTCTCTATTCCCACCTCTTATCAGAAGCAACCTGGACCCGCAATGGAAGGTTTGTGAGTCAAACCCAGGTCTCCCTGGTTGTCAGATATTTACAACTCTTCCCACAAGCACAACACAACACAACAACACCTGGCTCCTCCTTGTCCATTACTCACAACCCAACATGACAAACAACAACAAAACACAACACAAGAAGGTTCTAGACCGTGGCCATGTGGCAGGGCAGGGTGGGAGGATGAGAGTGCTCCATGAGGGAGTTTGGAGAGCGGGTCCCAGGCTTCCCCTTGACTCTGCACAATGACAAAGGCCACCAGCAGACTGCTGCTCCAATATTAATGCAGCCGCATGAAACAGAGGAGGGGGAGCAAGGATGGTGGAGCGAGTGAAGGAGACGAGATGAGAGCGGAGGAGAGATGGAGGGATGGAGGGAGGAAAGTGGAAAGAGTTGCCTTCAATAATACATTGATCCTGTCACTTCTACTTCACACTACAGCGATGTGGACTTTCTGCAGAGCAGTCCTCATGCCTGAGTCTCTGAATACAGTTTGTTTCTCTCTTTTTCGCTCTCTTTTTTTTTCTCTTTTTCTCTCGCTCTCTCTCTCTTTTTTTCTCTCTCTCTCAGATTCAGATTCAAAGTGCTTTACTTTCATGACAAGAGCGCTCATATTGCCAAAGCAGTTAACAAACAGTAAAACAGAATTATAGAGTGTGTGTGTGTATGTGTGTGTGTGTGTGTGTGTGTGTGTGTGTATGTGTGCGTGTGTCTATGTGTGTGTTGGCCAGTGTGCATATTCATTCACCGTCCCTCAGACTGTGGCATGTGAAGATTTGCCTTGTCTCCTTCACCTAGCATTTTTTTAATTTTAATATATCATAAGTAAGCCGATAAGTTCATTAAGCTTAAAAAAATGTACACCGCTGGAAGAAATGCATCTCTGTCTCTGCCTCCTTTGTCAAGCAGTGACCACATATTTTCTGTGCTTATGGTGGCCATGATTTTTTATGTCTTCCTTTTTCAATTGCCAATTTGTGGTCACTTGGCCTGATGTAGGGGACTTTTTTTTCTGGGCTCAACTCTTAAGTTTGGAGGGCTTTGTAATGAAGGGTGTCCTGTGGGCTGAACTTCAAAGTGATTATAGAAATTAAGTGCTCTCTTATTAATGTTTATAATTAGTGGGTATCTGCCTAATTCAGCCCTACAAGCATTTGTTGGTGTTTTCCTTTGTGCATGAAAATATATCTGCAGAATTTTGCATGTAGTGATTCTACTGTGTGTTTGTCCCAGTGAGTAAAACTGTGACGGTGGAGTGTACCCCATACTACATCACTACCATAAAGCACAATGGGCAGAATCATTTCTCCATGACCCCTGGCAGTTGGGTTAGCCCCTTGAGTCGTGGATCTGCCCAAGGTTTCTTCCTAGATTAACTGAACATAAGGGAGTTTTTCCTTGCCCCTGTTGCTCTTGGGTGCTCCTTCTGTGAAGCGCCATGAGACAATACTATTGTAAAAGGCGCTGTATAAATAAAACTGAATTGAATTGAATTGAATCATATTTTAAGCCAGATTTTAATTGGAATTTGGATATTGAAAAAACTCCTTTTAATTGCATTCCTGTAACCTCTCTCTCTCTCTCTCTCTCTCTCTCTCATTTCTACCCCCCGCCCCCCTCCCCGTCTCGGCCTTATCCTTTCTCTCTCTCTTTTTTCTCTAAATTCAATTCAAGTTAATTCAAATATGCTTCTCCGGCATGCCCGGGACTGCCAATGCACGCAACACAATAGCTAATAAACAAACAGCGGGCAAATACATACATACACTTCTCATTATTTCACTTTTCAAGACATTCTCTCTCTCTCTCTCTCTCTCTCTCTCTCTCTCTCCCTCATCATGGTCCTCCTTCCATCTGTCTGACCTCCTGTCTCACCCCACACCTCACATCTCTCACCTCTATCCTCTATTTTCAGTCTGCCTCTGCTCTGTGTGTGTGTGTGTGTGTGTGTGTGTGTGTGTCTGCCTATGTGGACTTTCTCTGACTCATTTATCTGTCTCTTTTAAGCATCACCACTGGTCCATGCCTTTACAACTCGCTCTGTCCTTTTGCACTCTCTCTCTCTCTCTATCACACACACACACACACACACACACATTCTCTCTCTCTCTCTCTGAAATAGACCTGTATGACAGTCCTGCCTGTGATTACAGGGCTGGGGAGCAGAAGAGGCCATGCTAATTTAGCTGCGGCGAGGACAGGCCTGCCAGATGAGGGTCTGCGTGTGCTAATGGCAGGATTGGAACAGTCACGTCAAGCACAGCTGGAGAGACCATGTTCCTGTCTTTTGTAATTACCATCCCAAATGTCTTCCCAGCTACATGATTGCGCACTTGCGAGGGCACACTCTTGCACAAAAACAAAACACACACACACACACACTTACAAGGACACATACATTAAACAGTACACACACACACACTCTCTCACACACACACACACACACACACTCAACTCAGTATTTTCATAAAAATACAAACACTCTGACACTTTGTAACATGTAAACACACACATACACCCACCCCCTCCACACACACACTCATATGCACCTACACACACACACGCACACACACACACGTGCCTATGCAGAGAAGCACAGGTGTATGTGTCCATTCTCTCGCAGTATAACCTTTCAAAGGTGAACTTTCCACATCACACCACCAAGTGCCTCAGACAAAGGGAAGCACAAGACACAATCTGCACAACCCACTGAGTTCTGAGAGTCCAATTCCAAACGTCTGGTCTGCTTATTCATGCACGTGTGTAATATAAGCTCCACTCAATGGGAAGTCATTTGTGCCAGCTGAATAGCTGGACAATAACGGACTAGACATGTGTATGGCATTTCTGTCATGCTGATAGAGACTGTGGTAGAGTATCGCCGATTTGAACGTGTCCTAAACTGACTCCCTTCACGTTAAGGGTGGTGAAGTTCACCTTGGGCAACACTTCAGATTGAAGATGAAATTGCCTGCATTTCATTTGGCAACTTATATGCCTTCATTTCCGTATGTTATTGCCCCAAGGGCCGACACTAACAAACAAAGAGGTGATAAACAAGGAGAGTCAAAGGCAGCGTGTAAAAACACTTAATGCAAATGACTCCAAAAAACACAAGGTCTATTAGAGGGGAAATATGCTTTGGGAAAGGAAGGACCTGCAGATAAGGTGTAGAAAAGTTTTGTCTTTTTTTTCTTTCTAGGAAGCAGGAAGCAGTGTATGGGTGAATGCTTGTTCTAACAGACGCAGACAACCAAGGTCATACATTCACTCAGGTGAACTGAGGGGTGAAAGATATGGATGTATGGACAATGTCAAAGCTTAAAAGCTCTGCAGTGTCTCCTTGTATAGGAAATCCCTCTGTGGCATCGCTAACAGGGAAAGTATGGGACCTTGAAGTTCTGGTTCTAAGATTAGCATAGATGCTACAAGCCTCGCCGGTGGGACAATGTCTTTAAATGCTGCTTTGAACATCAAATAGATAACATGTCCTGGGTGCAAATCCTTCACATACACGGAAGTCCCCAGGCCTCGTGGGTCTATTATCCCAGCCAAGGTAACAGAAAACACACTCCCTTACCGTCTTGATGTTTGTTGAGTTACTGCATAAAAGGCTGGCAAAGTCACTTGTGCTTTGTGACTTTGAGGCATTTTGGCCTTTCAGCTTTTTCAGTAAGTAATTAAATCCTGTTCTATTGCAGCAGCTTCCCCTAAGAACATCTCTCTTTATTTCTGTAAACAGAAACCCTACAGGTGAAATGCAATTAGACTTGTCAAATTTAGGGTCAATCTGATCCTCCTTTAAGTCAAAATGTACCCTCTCTGTTGCTTTTTAACTGTCCAAAATTTGCGTGGCCTGTCCTTTGAAGAGCGCAGGGGTCAGAATCGAAGCCCTGGCAGCGTGAGGGGAGAGCTGGGGAGCTCACAGAGAGGCGGTCGTCTCCCGCAGACGACGCAGGTTATCCTGTCAGGCTGAGTGACAGAGGACAAGCTGATGTCCGAGCTCAGGGGACAAAGGCTGTCTCCTGTCCAGAAGTGGGATGTTTGTGACAGGAGCTTTTTGTCATACTAGATGGTGGTGGGTGGTGGTGGTGACTCAGGCCTTGCTGTGGGTGGGAGGGTTGGGTAATCCAAGAAGGGGGACATCTCAGGGGTCAGATCGGCCGTCAGGCCCCGTGCACATTCACCGTCGCTCATCAAGAGGGGAGAATGTTTTTAGAGCGACGGGCACATGTTATGATGATGCGGCTTCGGCCAGTTTTGCCTCTCTCTCTCTCTCTCTCTCTCTCTTGTCTCTTGCTTCCTTGTTTCTCTCTCCCTTTCTCCATCTTTTGGTTTATAATCCCCCCTCCTCCAGTCTGTCGATGTCCACTAAACATCACTGTCACTCATGTTTAGTCGCCATGACAGCTTCTTTTTCATCTGAGGACTTAAATGTTTCCGTGGGAATACAAACATCAGGGTAAACACGAGGAGATGCCTTATAACACTCTCCTCGCGGGCACCAGAGCTCTGGACCAGTGAACCACGCAGCTAACCTGAGATGCACGACATGGCCAAAAGAGTCTCTGAAGTGCAGAGAGGAATTATGGGAGTTCAGCAAAATAGCAGTTAGACCTGAAACATCAAAACCATTTATGTTACCATGGAAACCCTAAGACAAAATGGAGAAGGTTGAAACCCATGTGACAGGAAAAGACAAAAGACATCACTGACATGTATTGCTTGGCCATCTACTTGCTGTATGGCCACTTAGCCAACAAGGAATTCAGCTCAATTCAACTTGATTCAATTCAATTCAACACAACTGAGTTGAGTTTTGAATCTAAACCTGTTACAGGCTGACTCTGATGTTGCTTCACCATCACTCACTGCTGTGACCATGAGCTGGTCTAATCCTAGAGCTTGGCTGCTAAATTAGCATGGCCTTGGCTTTCCATTTCTCCCCTCCTCTGCCATGCCTGGGCCTGCCCATATTAGCACGTCAGGTGAAGCCGGAGCCAGAGTCGGCATTGGCACGGGAGCGTGGTGAGAGCGCATTACTTCGGCTCCAGGAGCGCAGCGGGCGCCCTGGCCTGACGCTGATGCCTATTGGCAGCTAACGGCATGCCAGGCGGGGAGTGTTGCGCCACACTGCCACCGGACTTACAGCAGGGGGCACTGTGAAGGAGGGTGTGAAAGGGCAGGGGGTTGAGAGAGGGAGAGATGAAAGAAAAGGGAGAGGGTCTGTCTGTGAGTGCGGGTGTTTCATGTGTAGTATGTGGCTGTGCTATTTTGCACAACAATGAAAGATTCTCCCCAGCGCACACACGCACACACACACACACGCACACACATTTAAGCGGCTTTGGTGCACTGAGACCACCTGCAGGCCTTGTAGCAGTGTGAACAGAGTGGCCATGGATGACCCATAAGTCTTCCTGATGGATGAGACATCTCTACAGCAGCCCAAATGCTTGAGGATACAGTATCTCTCTAACCCAGTGGTGCTGGGTTGTTTTGGGAGGACAGGCTGTGCTGGTGGTGGTGAGATTGTGAACGCAACATGTGGCAGTCTTCAGATTCCACCTAGACCACCAGCAGGTTTTAAAAGCCCTCTGCCAGAGTGATCCCTAAATGACGCTATTGATCTGGGCTGAAATCGGCTGCATGGCAAAGGAAATAAAGCCTCGCCATCGACGACCACAGTCAATAGCAACCATACAGTGTGTTTATGTGTTTGTGTGCGAGCGCATTTCTGCGTGTGTGTGTGTGTGTGTGTGTGTGTGTGTATGAGTGTGTGTGATGTGGGGAAGGGATGCCTCCAACACTCTTTAGCCCAACCCACACACACACGCACACATGTACGCACGCACACGCACACGCACACACACACTCACACACACACACACAACACGCTTTTAAGACCGCTGTTCGAGGGCACTGGGACCCGGCCCTTAATAACCAGTGCACGAATCATCGATGGGCCATCGTGAAGGTGCTAAATTAGCCGACCGCTGACCAAACCCAAGGCCATTTCACACTCCTCTGCACCTCCCCGCCCCTCCTTCATCATGGGGCTCGATATGGCGAAGGCAGGGACAGCATATTGTGTCTGTGTACAATACAGAAGACAGGACACATCTGCTGAAAAGATGCCGACTGTGCCTGTAAGCAGCCCTTAAAAATCTTCGCCACTACATGCGCAAAAAAACATTGATTCAGTTTATTGCCGATATACAGCGTATATATGTGTGTATATATTTGTGCATCTTCATACATACAGTATATATTTTCCGGATCCTTCTGTAAATAATTACTTTCTCTATGCAATAGAGTGATAAATGTGCATCCAAAGGGCTTTGAAAGGCTTAGAGGAGCCACGGGCTAAGGGAGGTCTGGAGCTTCCGGATGTACAGACAAGACAAAAAAGGCATTTGGCATGGGCTAAATTAAGCTCCTTGTTGGTGCGGTCACACTGATTGACGATAGATCTTTGCAGAGTGCATTTCTGTGTGTGTGTGTGTGTGTGTGTGTGTGTGTGTGTGTGTGTGTGTGTGTGTGTGTGCAGGAGGGGGTCTCTGGTGACGGGTGAGCAGTAGACTGCGCCAAACGGCCATGAGTCACACTAACAGCAGGGCTCTCTCTGCAGGGTCATAAAAAGGTGGCGGTATGCGTGTATGTGTGTGTGTGTGTGGTGTGTGTGTGTGTGTGTTGTTTGTGTATTTGTGTGTGTGTGTGTGTGTGTGCGTATGTGTGTGTATGTAAACATGCATGTGTGTGCGTACTCATGTTATGTCCAAGTGGGTGGGTGGTTGTGTGGGATAGTGACAATAAGTCAGTGATTGACGAACTAAATATTAAACCATTTTATTTGTAAACACCACAGAGGCAACAACGTGCATGAATTTGAATGTGCGACGGCAGAAACCAAATTTAAAAATAAAACACAGGAAGATGCAGAGGACAGGATGCAGAAAAAATGACCAGGAACCAGCATGCATATGTTTTTAAGGTCATGCTGCATGTGTGTGTGTAAGAGTACTGTATGTGTGTATGTGCATGTGTGTGTGTCTGTGTGTGTGTGTGTATTTGTGCATGTGTGTGGTGGGTAGCATGTCTCTAACCCTCTCTAAG
>PYXC01002329.1:645000-692500 GCA_015244755.2 Tenualosa ilisha | reverse complement strand
TGAAGTCCTGAACACACACACACACACACACACACACACACAAAGGGAAGATGTGGGAGATATGAAATACATTACTCTACACACTACTCTGTCTTTGTGTGCAGCTGAGTTGAAAAAGTAAATATCATTTTCTATAGTCCGTTCCCCAAAAAAAAAAAAAAAAAAAAAATCTCCTTTCTGGTGCTGTCAGTGCACGTCAGTTAAATTGCGATTTCGCTTGGTTGGATAATCGCTTGTTCACCATCTCCCTTCCACACCTCATTGTCCAGGACTTTCTCTCTCGCATACCATCATCCTCCCTGTCTCCTCCTCTCAGACTGATACTGCCACACTCTCTACTTCGCATTGCTTCTCCACTCTGTGTGCAGCCCTGGGAACATCTTGTACAGCAGTTAGTGTCTCCTTTCTCTCCTGTGTCCATGGTTGGGTGTCATTAAACACAGGGGGCTCCTATCCCTTACTGTTCTTCAGAAGACACACAGACACAAACAAATGTTACTCTACTATTAAAACTTTCTCTCTTTCTTTCTCTCTCTCTCTCCTTCTCTATCTCTTTCTCTCTCTCCTCTGTTTGTGTGCTCACTATTTTTGTCTATGGGTTTGAGTTCACGGATGTACACATTGTCCCCCTTTTACCTTCTGCTCCTTGATGTTGTTGGTTATAACACACATACAGTATACAGTAAGTGAAAGTCTAGCTGTTAAAAGCTAACAGGCTAATACACACACACACACACACACACACACACACACACACACACACACACACGCAAAGACCTACACACACACATGCACGCGCATAAAAGGAGACTGATAATTCACATTTTCACGCTTGAATACACATTCCCATTCCCCAGCTCCAGTTAGTTAGGTCTTTTGTCCCGTGATACCTCTGTCCGTCACGTGACACCCGTCTAATTTCTCCCTTTGTGCGGCCGTCTCCGACGCACACCCTGCTGAATAGCAGCTGGTTAGGCCGAGAAGAAAACCAACAATTAGATGCGGACAGAGGGTCGTGGGACTTTAACGCCGAACAGCCGAATCGCTTTCATCTCCTCTGAATGGACCTCGAACTGGAGAGAGTGGGAGATGGCTGAGCCTCTCCGCCATGAAGAGGAAATGGTTCAGTGGGGACCGTGTTGGCCTCTCTAACTCTAGCTGACTCACTTAATCACTCTCAGCTGGTTACTGCACATGTGTGTTTATGTGAGTGTGTGTTGTTTGTGTACTGCTCAGTGTGAGGTTATGTGCAAGCATCATAGATGTGGGTGTGTTTGTGTTGGTAGGTATGCATGTGTGTATTTGTATGTGTGTAGGGAGATGTGAGTGACAGAGAGAGAGAGTGTAGGTGTGCTTGTTTCTGCATGTGTATGTCTGTCTGTCTGTGTGTTTGTGTGTTTGTGTGTGTGTGTGTGCAGTGTGTGTGTGCAGTGCTGCAATGATTGAACAGACAGATTGTGGGTGGTGATGTGTTTGAGCCAGACAAGTTGAATGATTCTAGACCTCCTCTGCCTGCAAATGTGTGTTTCTGTTCTGGCTACTTCCAAGCAACCAAGCAGGCCTCTCAAATTACCAACAGAGTCCAAAACACACACATATCAACACACACACACAAATAATGGCAATGCCAATAAGCAAGGGTATACATGCTTGCACACTGAAACTGCAGATTTACTCTTGTAAATAACACACAGATACACACACACACACACAGGCTCAGCTGTCATGAATGAATGTGGGCCTCCGCTGATTAACTAAAACATGACTTCACCTGTTATTACCACCATGCTAATCACACCTGACACCTGCCCCAGGTGTGTGTGTCTGTGTGTGCATGTGCACGTGTGTGTGTCTGTGTGTGTGTGTGTGTGTGTGTGTGTGTGTGTGTGTGTGTGTGTGTGTGTGTGTCTGACAAAGATAGAAAAAGAGATAGACTCTTGTCTTTTGCTGTCTCTAGAAAGCCAAAGAAAAAAGCAACCATATAATGCCACATGATGACATGCTGGCAGAGGACAGAGCATCAGAAAGACATGAAGCACTATAACACACACACGCACACACACACACACACACACACACACACACACACACACACGCATCACCATTAAAGCTTTGATCTCCTGTGGGTTGAAAAGCAACCTCCTGACCCATAATACATATACACACACATACATAGACACACACGCGCACACACACTTCAGCAACACTATCTAATCTGTTTTCAGTCACACATCCCATAATCCTCTTGATCACAACTCCTCATTCACAATAACTGTAAAAAACCCATCCAGCTGGTATTTTTAAAAAATCACTAAAAAGTCATACCTAAAGAGATATGCTTTCGTTACCAATTGATGAACTAAGGATGTAATGTAATTCATGTAATTCTTTCAAGTGTGGGAGTGAGCGCTGAGGGCAGAATGCAGCCATATGCTACCGGACAAATATGCATGACATTAAATCAAGAATTTCCTATTTCTCTCTATCAATTTTACAGAGAAAATTATATTTCAGACCGAGTCCCTAGACAATTTGATTAGGTCAAGATCCTCCCTTCTCGGTTTAGACAGAACATTATATCTACAAAACATTTGTTCCCAAAACACCACTTCTTTTAAACACTATAACTCACCACAAGCTGGCTGCACCTAAAGCAGCACAGCAAAAGGATTCAGAATTCATCTTCAGTATGACAACACATGACCCTCCCCCTCCCCCACCCCCACCCCCCACCTCCCCAAAGGGTCATTTGCGGTGTTTATTTCCACTCAGTCGCAAGGTGTTTGTGGACCTTGGGTGAAAACAGCCTTTTGGAAAAAAAAAAAAAAAAGGCTGTTTCTACAGAGGTAGAACAAGCTGACCCACAGCTATACAACCTCATTTCCATCTACCAAGGATTTTCAGAAAGAACTCGGGCAGAATACCTAAAGCTGCTCAATCCAGCACTGTAGCCGCAATTGGTCTAATTGGAGAGAAAGACCCAAAGCACTAACCCTGAGCAAACTGCACAGGATTTTTCCAGCTAAGCCATTAGATTCCAGCTGGGAGCGGTAGTGGCACAGAGGCACAGTCCAAAGGTATGGTTCCATGATATCTAAAAAGCATTTTTAAAATGTGTGGTTTGAGCATAATGCAAGGAAATATGCAAACACAGGTAAATAAAACTATAATAAAAGACATGTCACTAGAAAATTCCATCCATTCTATGCATATAAAAGTGAGATGTTTGACCGACTACAGACATCATGGAGCTGAAGGGCTTGAAGGACGTGCAAGGTCAGCAGCTAACACACAGGCGTTCTCACTCCCTTCGTGTTTCTCTCTATGCATGTTTTTGTGGTCAGTATTATTCACTCCATCTATCTTTTCTCTGCCTTATTTGGTGTGTGTGTGTGTGTGTTTGTGTGTGTGTCCTCCATAGCAGAAGACACTAGCATTTAAGTGTACTCTGTCAGAAAAGCAATCTCTTCCAACTACTGCTGAACACAAAGCCTTGAGAGTGCACCTCAAAACGATGTGTAAACACTTCCACAAATGGACTAAGGGTATAATCTATTCTCTCTTTCTTTCTCTCTCTCTCTCTCTCTCTCTCTGTCTCTCTCTTTTTGTGTGTATGTGTGCAGGTGTGTGTGTGTGTGTGATCAGACTTCAATCAAGCTAGCCTTGTACAACCATCTTTGCTGTCATTTTTTTTTAGCGTTTGTTCTGTCTGCTTCCTGCTTTGCAGGAAGAAATATGAACCACACAAGTCATTCCTTTTGTAAGTAGCACAGAGGAAAAGCGCGCCCTCAGGATGAAGTGCACCGCTGTATTACCCAATAACCATTTACCCTACAGGTGTCTCTTCCCCAAGTCATCCATCTACAGAAATCTACAGTCTCACAAGAACACTGGGATACAAAACTAGCTTTGCTGTTGGGTGAAGGCAAAAGTAAAGATTCAAGGAGGATACAAAAGTTTTTCAATTAGAAAATCAGCAACATCTCTCAGATACAGTCATGGGTAATTGAAAATGCATCATTAAGACAACCGTATGCATTCTGGTCACACACTTTGCTTTTAAAATTTATTGTTTTTGAGTGGCCTCTCTTAAGCCTGGATGAACACAAAATCCAGGGCAAATGAAGCTTTTGTGGCGGCACCAGAGGATTCGCTGCCTGTAGTATAAAGCTCCTAGATCTTGTAACCATCTTTCCTCAGGGTATGACCCAGTCACTGGCTGATTCTTTGGTGTTATCTTAATGTAGCGGGTGGGAGTAAGAGAAGCAATTACACACACACACCCACACACACTCAGATCCCAGGTAGGCACGAAATCCCGCGAGTCACCTGAAGTTTTGTCACCTCACGTGATGAGGAAACGCAGGTACATTAGTGTTACCTGTTACACGCGTACACTCTTTTTGTTTGAAGCTGAGCAGCGAGGCAGTGGTGAGAGCACTGTTGGCGGGCAGGTCCGATAGGCAGCGACACAAAACAGAGCGGGTAAGGTAAACGCTGTTTGATTTTTATTTTTATACCGCGTGCGCTGTGTTAACACGCAATGAAAGATACTTATGTTTACCTCGCAGTGCCGTCAAATAAGTTTGGGTGCTGCCCTGGCGGTGATTGACGCTGAGCTGCTACCAGAGCCTTCCAAGGTATTAAAACACATTCACTGGTGTTCTAGTACGTATAGTACGTAGCGTCGCTTGGTTGTTAACTGCAAACATTTTAATTTGTAGCTTCCTGACTCGCGTCACATCTAGTGTGAAGGTCTTGACGAGCTGGCTGTTGGTGTGTGTAGTGGGGATTTTAAGAAGGTAAATGTAAAGTTTAATAAAGTGTAATGTTTTAAAGCACATGTAAAAAGTTACCGCCATGAAAATGAATATGCACTGTTGTCTTGTAGTCATTCATGCAAGAAGACTAGTTGGTCCGTGTGGTCTCAGCCAATTGGGAACAGCGAAAGGAGCCAAGTGTAGCCACTGTTTTTCCCACTGTTATTATTTAGTGAAATCTTACAGTGAAGTGCCGTTGTGTGCTGGTGTGCCTTAACTGTGTGTAAAACCACCTCCACTTGTGTATTGTTTGCTTTCTGTTTTTCTTCTTTATTTTATTTTACTAACATTATTTGGCGAGGCTTATTCCCCTCTTTATTTTGTCAGCTGGGGTAGAGTATTATGCAGGGGTTTGTGTATTCCTAGCGTATGCCATTTGGGCTCGACGAGTGTGCTGGGCATACAAGCCTGTGTGGTGTAGTGCAGTGCAGCTAATCTTGTGTTGTGTGTTACTGTATTCTCCCCATCACTTGGGCCTGGTGCATGTGCTGGTCACACAAGCCTGGGTGGTGGGCGAGTCGTTTGCTGTGCAGTTTATTTGGACTGTCATCCTGGTGTGGTGTGTAGTCCAGGCAGTTGTAGTGTCTTATTAGTGAAGTACATTCGTTACCTGGTGGTGAATAGCTAGGTGAATACGGTGTAGCCTACGATCTTGTGGTGCCCCTGTAGAGTGCTCTCCCCAGTTGGCCTCCTCTCTTCTCCTCCCTCGCTCTTATTGCTGGGTTGCCCTCATTTGGGATGATTATTTTTGTGTTTGAGTGTGTGCTAAGTTATTAGTATTTTTTTGGTTGCTGTGACACAACACTAACAGTTTGTTTCTGCTATCTTGCAGTGTGAACAAAGGTTGTTGCACCTTGTTAATCCATCACCTAAGACAAAAGACAATAAAGTGCTGTATTTTTGTATACATCCTCTTGTTTATTCATTTAGTTGAATAGCCATAGTGGGGAACAGTGTGTCTTCCATTGGGTTAATTCATGTTGACTTATGGTAGTAGAGGTCACATTTTTGGCGCTGCGAGCAGGGTAAGCAAGAGGGTGTGTAAATTAGCTTTGATACTGTATTGTTAGTGTCACACTCATTATTTCTTTTCTTGGTTGTTAATTATTTTTTTTGTGGAGGTGGTTATTTAAAAGGCATTTGGTCTAAGGGAAAAACAGTGGTTACAGGAAAGTGGAACCGGCACTCATCGGGGTTGGAGTCCTTCCTGACGCGGCCATCATGTCCTCCGAGCAGAGTCTAGAGGATCAGGTTAGGACTTTGACTGAGCTGGTGAATCAGCTTAGAGCTGATAACCAGCGCCTTAGGGGTGGGGAACGGTCATCTACGTCCTCCGACTCCGCCCAGGTTCCATCAAGTCATGTGGCTGGTGTAACGCCGGTCGAGCGTTTAGTATGTGTACCTCGTGAGAGGAAATGTCCCAGGTTTTCTGGAAAAATGTCTGTTGATAATCTGTCGGTACAGGACTGGATTGAGGAGGCAAGTAGGTCATTAGCAGCCCGTCCAATGCCTAAACTTGAACAAGCTTTGTTTGTATATGACTTGTTAGATGGAGAGGCTAAGCGGGAGATTAAGTTTAGCCCAGCTGCTGATCGAAATGACCCTCAGAAAATTTTTGAGATTTTGAAAAGGAATTTCAGCTGTTCCAAGTCCGTTAATGCTTTGTACCGCCAGTTTTATCAACGCCGGCAATTTGAAAGCGAATCTGTGAGGGAGTATTCCCATGTGTTAATGGAGCTAATGGAGCACATACAAGATAAAGATGAAAGTCTAGACCAATCAGATCGTGTGCTTCGTGATCAGTTTGTGGAAGGCCTCCGTAACGATAAACTACAGGGTGATTTACTAGATAAGATTTCTGCTAACCAGCACTTAAGTTTCAGGGATGTACGCAGTGAGGCACTTGACTGGCTTAGTAGGCGTGCACAGACAACAGCACGACCCCGTGCATATTCCTGTAATTCTTATGAAGCTGATACAAATGCAGTTACAGTTAGTACTGCCCCTGAGTTTATAGAATTAAAGGAATGCCTCCGCAAACAGCAAGCTCAGCTAGACGCCATCTTGACCCAGTTGGGACAGTCCCAGGCTCCTTCCAGTTCTACCCATAGGCCCCTCTCCGCTCAGCCTAGACCTTACCAATTCCAGGCAGATGGGAAACCTATTTGTCTACGCTGCAACAAAGCAGGTCATATAGCTCGGTTCTGTAGGGCTATTTCTCAAGGGGGACAGACTACAACCCAGGGTAGTGTACCTAGGGGGGAGCAGACTGGGGTAGTAGCCAATAGTGGGATGCAGCAGGGAAACTAGCGCCCTCCAGTGTTGGGAGCTCGACACTGGGAGGGGATTTCTTGGGCTCAGAGAAGAATGAAGATCCATCTACTACCACTCGTCTCATCGGAAACTGCCCAGTCATTGATATCAGTCTTGGGGGTGTCCTTACGCGCTGCCTCCTTGACACTGGCTCCATGGTGACAACGGTGACGGAGAGCTTCTTCCGGCAACAGGTTGAGCCGCAGATCAGTGAGAAGATGCAGTCCTGCGATTGGTTGCAGCTTAAAGCAGCTAATGGGCTTGCCATTCCTTATCTGGGCTACATCGAACTTGACTTGGAGGTGTTGGGCAAGTTACTCCCTAAAATTGGGGTGTTAGTTGTTAGGGACTCCCTTGACCCAAGTACAAGTAAACAGAAGAAGGGAATCCCTGGCTTACTTGGAATGAATGCCATCAGCTGCTGTTACCAAGAACTGTTTAAAGAACATGGGCAGAATCTGTTCCAATGTCCTCCAGTACAGGCTGCAGATGTTGGATGGAGACAAGCCCTATCAGAGTGCCAAAGTCTGGAACGCCTGTCAGACTCGGGATACCTCGGGAAAGCTGTGGTGCAGTCGGGTCCAGCACTTAGGGTACCCGCGGGGTGTCTTACATTTGTGCCAGTCACGTGTTCCATTCTTGGCTCTATTACCGCTTGCTTCCTAGAACCCCTGCCCTATGGGGAGGGGCGACTTCCAAGCAACCTCCTGATCTCTACAGCCCTGTTGCCAGTTATTCAGGGCAAAGTGAGCATCCCCGTTGTTAATGTGGGAACAGAGGATCAGTGGCTTCACCCTCGTACTCCACTGGGCTGCCTGCATGTGGTCGAGCTTACCTATGGTCGTACTACAGAGAGTGACCCCACCGCCTTTGTTCGAACTGTAGATGCTAGAACAAACGCCCCCATCGATTTGTCAACTTTACAATGGCCAAACCTCTCAGTTCTGGAGCAGCAGGCGGCCAAGGGACTGTTGGAGAGATACCAGGAGGTATTTAGTGAACATGACGGAGTCCTAGGATGCACTTCCTTAGTCCAACATGAGATACCAGTGATGGACACCGTACCAGTACGACAACGCTACCGTCGTTTGCCTCCATCACAGTTTGCACAGGTCAAGGCCCATGTTCAAGAGCTAGTGGAGAAGGGAATAGCCCAACCTAGTAGTAGTCCCTATGCTTCACCAATCGTAGTGGTGCAAAAGAAGGATGGTACCATTCGCCTTTGCGTAGACTACAGGCAACTCAATGCCAAGACAAGGAAGGATGCATATCCCCTCCCAAGGATAGAGGAGTCCTTGGATGCACTGACCGGAGCCACGCTATTTTCCACGCTAGATCTGGCTTCTGGCTACAATCAAGTGCCCATGGCCGACAAAGACAAAGAAAAGACTGCCTTTTGTACGCCATTTGGATTGTTCGAGTTCAACCGTATGCCCTTTGGTCTATGTAATGCACCAAGTACGTTCCAGCGGTTAATGGAACGTATTTTCGGTGACCAAAGTTTTACTTCTTTATTGCTGTACTTAGATGACATCGTTATCTTTTCATCTTCCTTTCAACAACATCTACAGCGGCTTGAACTAGTGTTGAGCAGGCTTAAAGAACACAACCTGAAACTCAAAATGAGCAAATGTCATTTCTTTAAGGATGAAGTGCAGTACCTAGGCCATGTAATATCAGCCCGTGGAGTAGCCACTGACCCAGACAAGATCCAGACTGTCCAGCAGTGGAAGCGCCCGCTTACCCTGACAGAGTTGCGTTCATTCCTTGGGTTCGCCTCATACTATCGCCGATTTGTGGCTGGATTTGCGAAGCATGCAGGCCCCTTGCACAAGCTTGTCTCAGCCGTTCAAGGAGGGGGGAAGAAGTGTAGTGGGTCTAATGCTAAGCTGGGCGAACGCTGGGATGATGAATGTGAACAGGCATTCCAGATTTTGAAGCAGGAACTTGTCACTGCCCCTGTACTGCAGTATGCAGATTTTTCTTTGCCATTCATCCTGGAAATTGACGCCAGTCATCAAGGTTTGGGTGCCGTCCTGTCCCAGGAGGTGAACGGAGAAAAACGACCCATTGCGTTTGCTAGTAGAACCTTGCGGCCATCGGAGAAGAACATGTCGAACTACAGCTCAATGAAGCTTGAGTTTGTGGCGTTGAAATGGGCTGTGACAGAACGCTTCAGGGAGTATTTATTCGGTGCTAAGTTTGTGGTGTATACGGACAACAATCCCCTAAGCCACTTGCAGACAGCAAAGCTGGCTGCTGTTGAACAAAGGTGGGCCTCCCAACTAGCTGTCTTCAATTTTGAACTTAAATACCGCCCTGGCACTGCAAATCGAAATGCAGATGCGTTGTCACGTCAGCACGATCCATCCATTTTGCCTGTGACAGCCATAGCATCCGGCATTACTGTTCCACCAGAGCTGCAAATGGCTAGGGAGAGTATGGCACCATCGGGGGCTAGTGCAATCATCTCTACGTTAGATGCAGCCCCAATCCGTTTGCCTGCTGACCTACGGTCACTACAGACCAAAGACTCAGTGGTTGGGGGCTTTTTGACGTACTGGAGGAGAGGTCGTCCACCAAATAGGCAGGAGAGGGCGCATGAGGCAGAAGCTGTGTTGGAGCTGGTTCGGCAGTGGCGTCGGATCAGAGAGCAAGACGGTATCCTCTACCGGGAGATCCAACTTCCTCCAGCGCAAGATAGGGTCCGCCAACTCCTATTACCGACAGCCTTGCATGAGGAGGTGCTTACCAGCTTACACGATAATCATGGCCATCAAGGCGTAGAAAGAACCACAGAGCTGATCCGACAGAGGTGTTACTGGCCCAAAATGCGTCAAGACATCGAGCGCTGGTGTAAGGCATGTGAGAGGTGCACACTGGCCAAGGGCCTCATACCTACCTCCCGCACATATGCTGGTCATCTGCTGGCTGCCAAACCTCTGGAGATCATCGCCATTGATTTTACAGTCATGGAAAAAGCATCAGACAATCAGGAGAATGTTCTGATAGTCACCGATGTGTTCTCCAAATTCACTCAAGCTTATCCGACCGTCAACCAACGGGCAGAGACAGTTGCCAAGGTTCTGACAGAGAAGTGGTTTTATTTGTATGGAGTGCCCAAGCGGATCCATTCAGACCAAGGGCGCGCCTTTGAGGGTGAGCTACTTAAGCGCCTGTGTAAATTGTATGGAATAGATAAGAGCCGCACCACTGCATACCATCCAGAAGGAAACGGACAATGTGAACGTTTTAATCGTACCCTCCATAACCTTCTGCGCACTCTACAACCAGGGAAAAAGAAAAGGTGGCCACAAGCTTTGCCACACTTGCTGTTTGCCTACAACACGTCAGTACATCAGTCCACGGGCCACTCCCCATATGAGCTCATGTTTGGGAGGAAACCTCAACTTCCAGTTGACTTCTTATTGGGGCGAGCAACAGAAGACCCAGGGAGTACGTCGCCAGAAGACTGGGTGAACACCCATAAGGAATATCTCACTACAGTGTATGCGGATGCCAGGACTCGTCTGGAGGCTGCAGCAGCAGGCAGAGAACGTCACAGTGTGCTTCCTCCCTCATTCCCAGCACAGACAAGGGTATGTCGAAGGAGCCACCCCCTTGGCCGACACAAAATACAAGACCTGTGGGATCCAAGAGTGTACAGAGTGGTAAAATGCTGGGACGAGAAAAGTCAGGTGTATCACATCACCCCTGAGGATGGTATGGGCCCAGACCTAAATGTCCATCGTTCGGAGTTGAAGGCCCTGCCGAATCAGGATCAAGCGCCAGGCGAAGTCCCTGTGGTCATCCCACTGCAAAGGGCATTAGAGGAACAGGGGGAGACAGAATGTCATGACGAGGAGGAAGGTGATGCATGGTTCCATGTCATACCCGGTGGGCACCAGGCATCCGATGTGAGTATTCCCCGCGAGGTTGGACAGCAGGCCACCTTGGAAACACCAGGCTGCAGAGCACCCGATGGAGGTGCCCAAGATCTTGTATGCCCAGGGAGTAACACAAGTCTTCCACCAGAGTCTACCCAATCTCCTGAAGTCTCTGAGGGAGAAGACCAAGCGGGACGTCCCAGACGGGCTCGTGCGGGGCAACACTCCAACCCTTTCCATCTACCCCGGTCAGCGTCCCAACACCTGGAGGGCCAACAACATGTAATTCAGTTAGCTTCCCCCACCTCTACCAGTTACTTTAGGCCATGGAGCTAGAAAGCGACAGGCACCGGGACGGTTGCCTTTTAAAGTGGGGGGAATATGTAGCGGGTGGGAGTAAGAGAAGCAATTACACACACACACCCACACACACTCAGATCCCAGGTAGGCACGAAATCCCGCGAGTCACCTGAAGTTTTGTCACCTCACGTGATGAGGAAACGCAGGTACATTAGTGTTACCTGTTACACGCGTACACTCTTTTTGTTTGAAGCTGAGCAGCGAGGCAGTGGTGAGAGCACTGTTGGCGGGCAGGTCCGATAGGCAGCGACACAAAACAGAGCGGGTAAGGTAAACGCTGTTTGATTTTTATTTTTATACCGCGTGCGCTGTGTTAACACGCAATGAAAGATACTTATGTTTACCTCGCAGTGCCGTCAAATAAGTTTGGGTGCTGCCCTGGCGGTGATTGACGCTGAGCTGCTACCAGAGCCTTCCAAGGTATTAAAACACATTCACTGGTGTTCTAGTACGTATAGTACGTAGCGTCGCTTGGTTGTTAACTGCAAACATTTTAATTTGTAGCTTCCTGACTCGCGTCACATCTAGTGTGAAGGTCTTGACGAGCTGGCTGTTGGTGTGTGTAGTGGGGATTTTAAGAAGGTAAATGTAAAGTTTAATAAAGTGTAATGTTTTAAAGCACATGTAAAAAGTTACCGCCATGAAAATGAATATGCACTGTTGTCTTGTAGTCATTCATGCAAGAAGACTAGTTGGTCCGTGTGGTCTCAGCCAATTGGGAACAGCGAAAGGAGCCAAGTGTAGCCACTGTTTTTCCCACTGTTATTATTTAGTGAAATCTTACAGTGAAGTGCCGTTGTGTGCTGGTGTGCCTTAACTGTGTGTAAAACCACCTCCACTTGTGTATTGTTTGCTTTCTGTTTTTCTTCTTTATTTTATTTTACTAACATTATTTGGCGAGGCTTATTCCCCTCTTTATTTTGTCAGCTGGGGTAGAGTATTATGCAGGGGTTTGTGTATTCCTAGCGTATGCCATTTGGGCTCGACGAGTGTGCTGGGCATACAAGCCTGTGTGGTGTAGTGCAGTGCAGCTAATCTTGTGTTGTGTGTTACTGTATTCTCCCCATCACTTGGGCCTGGTGCATGTGCTGGTCACACAAGCCTGGGTGGTGGGCGAGTCGTTTGCTGTGCAGTTTATTTGGACTGTCATCCTGGTGTGGTGTGTAGTCCAGGCAGTTGTAGTGTCTTATTAGTGAAGTACATTCGTTACCTGGTGGTGAATAGCTAGGTGAATACGGTGTAGCCTACGATCTTGTGGTGCCCCTGTAGAGTGCTCTCCCCAGTTGGCCTCCTCTCTTCTCCTCCCTCGCTCTTATTGCTGGGTTGCCCTCATTTGGGATGATTATTTTTGTGTTTGAGTGTGTGCTAAGTTATTAGTATTTTTTTGGTTGCTGTGACACAACACTAACAGTTTGTTTCTGCTATCTTGCAGTGTGAACAAAGGTTGTTGCACCTTGTTAATCCATCACCTAAGACAAAAGACAATAAAGTGCTGTATTTTTGTATACATCCTCTTGTTTATTCATTTAGTTGAATAGCCATAGTGGGGAACAGTGTGTCTTCCATTGGGTTAATTCATGTTGACTTATGGTAGTAGAGGTCACATTAAATTGGAATAAATGTTTGATATGGCTCCTTTAAAAACAAGCCTTGTTAGCCAAAAGCCGGGGGAAAGCCAAAAAGATAAAAGTCCAGATCCTGTTAAAGTAATGAAATGTCTCTTTAATTAATCTTTAAGTGAAATCTGTGGTCTGCTCGACTATGGAAATACTTGCCAGTAATAAGTTTGG
The DNA here is from genome assembly GCA_015244755.2 of Tenualosa ilisha. Taxonomy (NCBI): domain Eukaryota; kingdom Metazoa; phylum Chordata; class Actinopteri; order Clupeiformes; family Clupeidae; genus Tenualosa; species Tenualosa ilisha. Next base: position 679,330 of record PYXC01002329.1, on the reverse strand, counting down.
ATTTGCTTGTGCAATTTGGATTTGGTTGTTGCTCAGCTCGCTTAACAGTTCTCGGTCTCTCTGGGCTGAAGAGTGTGAGGATTGGCAAGCAGGGAAACAGGCCTTTTCACCTTTTCTCTCTCACTACCCAGTTATCTTGTCAAATGTATCCTAGTAGCCAGGCCCCATCCAGACTACATTTGGTCTCTCCTTGTAAATCATTTTTTTTGGGGGGGAGGGGTTCATGTTATCAGAGATTTATTATTATATGTCTGCTGCTGAGGATGTGGGAAAGGCTCCTTATTTTTAGGAGCTCCTTATCATAACTTATATCTTATGTGGATAAACTTTGAATATACTGTATACTGTGGCCTGAGATAGATGATGTCATTTCCCTGCTCAGTTCAGAGCAGTAAATGGACTGTTAATAAAACTGATACAACCCTTAGCAAAACTTTGTTTGGGAACTACTGTCCTGTACTGTGGTAACCCTGCATTAACTTGAAATTGGCCTCCGGTTATGGATTTTGGACATGAAATGAGTCTTACAGTCAGTAAAGAATGGTATTTTGTTTTTTTGCATAAAATTCTCTGAGAAAGATTAGCCTAGAAGGTTAGCCTGATTTCTGGTTGGCGATACTGCTTTTAGCACTTCATAAATGTTGAAAAAGGCTCAGAAACCACCCCAACTGTGCTTACACTGATTATTGAGCAATGAAGAACAGGCAAAACTCACCCGTGACTTCCCTTATGCATGTAATGAGCAAAAACACAATGGAGTGGTCTATTAGTTCACAATTAGGTCAGAGAAAGTTTCTATGTGAAAATATTTACAGTATAGGCTCACTCTAAATGAATGGACCACTCATGGCAATGCTGAACCTCCTTTTTTGAGTTCAGCCTACAGTAGGAGTCTATAATTACAGTTTGCAAGGTAGGCTACTGTGCCGAACTTTGCCTGAAGAACATTCTGGAAGTAGGTCAAACACACTTCTAAAGTGCAGCATGTGAAGAACACCAATCATTAGGTTAGTTACCAGCAGCTGTTCAAACAGTAACTCTATGAGATATCAAATGTGCTATTTTACAAACACACACTCTTACAGCAAACTATTTGCAGGCATTTTGTCATAGAGGCGACTGTCAATAGCTGGTGCAAAAGCCATTGTCATTTTGGCTTTGAGGCTCTCTGAAAACATCAGTTACAGTTTTGTACGATATTTCACAACTTCATCTTCTGTCATTGCCTGTGCCGCTCAGTGTTTGTGTTTTGCACTTGTAAGCATGCACCCACCTAAAATTAGCTTATTTGCAAAAATGTGCTAAAAAATTAGCATATATTGGATGCCCACTAAGCATATTTTTGGTTGTATGACCTAGCCTAGTATTAGCCTAAAAAAATAATAGATCTGGGTCCATATTCACAAACAATCTTATCTTATCTAATCTTATTTATTTGTTTATGAATAAAGTGCATATACTTCGGCAATGGTTCGGCATTTCTGGCAGGCTGCATTGTCATTCCCTAATGACAAATACCTCAAATACGTGACCGTGCATGTGCATTTCAAAAGATCACGGATGTGTTGCATAAAAACTGCTGCCTTTGGATGTTTTATGAATTGGTCTCAGTGAATTAGGAGTCCTCTGGACTACATCTAATTATTCCAGACTTCTAAATTTCTTTGTGAATTACTCTTTGTCCAAAAAATGAAGAGTCCTAAAGTTACGCCCATTATTTATTTTCTCATAAGTGTGCCCGTTTGGAGCTACTTTTAGCCTTAAGATTCTATGTGCATATGGGCCCTGGAACCTTCTCACCTCTCCAGGTCTACACCATTCCTCCATGATTGAATCACAGGACCTGAGTATTAAACTGATATGACAGCCTCTGTCTCTTTGTCCACCCCTTTGGGCAGCCCAGCTTCACGCTTCATCCACCCAACAGCATTGTTAACACACACCCCACAGCTGTGCCTCACCAGCACTCACAGAGGCCCAGCTGTCTGTCACAGGGTGTCTCTAACCTGTCCTGCTGGGGTCACTAGTAAAGTGCCACACATGGCAACAGATTGGTTCTCCAAGAGATTAACAGCTCACTTACACTTTTAAAATCAATCTGTGTGAGGACAGATATGGTGTGGGCATGAAAGGAAGGCAAAATGGAGGTGATTCAGTGGAAATCAGAGAGTATGATTTTGTGAATGCATGTTTGTGTGTGTGTGGAGGAGGGGTGTATGAAAACGAGTGAGAGAGACCAGTGTATTGCAATTACTCAAATCAAGCTCTCTTTAACACCAGAGATGGCACAGAGATGGCAGGAGTCAGAAGTAAGAAAAGAAAAGACTAAAAGAAAAGAAAAAACTGAATCATTTTGTGTGAGTGTGTGTTTGTGTGTGTGTGTTTTGTGTGTGTGTCTGTGTGCATCTGTGCACAAATGTAAGCATTAGTGACTAAGCCAATGGGAGGTATTTGGAGGGTCAGACACGCTACCCTAAATACCATAACCGTCAGCGCCTTTAGTAAACACATTATGGTTCAATACTAAGTCTGTTTGCCTACAAAGTGATTTATTGGTCGGCAGCCATTTGCCCCCAGTCCCTGAGCAACAGCTTGTTTTTAGGAACCCGCGGCAGTGCGGAGGCTCTCTCTCTCTCTTTCTCTCTCTCCCTCTCTTTCTCTTTCTCTCTCTGCCTGGCACAGCTCTACAACTCCCTCTGACACAACTCCCCCGGGGCTCGAGGCTGGAGACGGGAAAGAAGTAACCTTTAAAATTCAATAAGGAAGCCAACGACCCAAAATGTACACTTGACCATGAGGGTAAGACTCATTTTGTTCTGCCGTGTCCGCTCTCTTTGCCCTCTCTTCATGGTCTTGCATACAGTCTCTGCCTCTTTCAAAACTTAAGGACATTTTTCCTGGAAGGAATACCTTCATTTAGTAGTGAAAACCTATAGGAGACTTTATATGATGTCCCCAGTTCACCAAAAACACAACATATCAAGGTGCTGACTGCTGACATTATAACATGAAATGTCAGAATAGCATGAAGTGGCAGTAGTAGCAAGGCATTGTGGGATTTGGAGTTTTTTTGTTGTTTTTTTTTGAGAGCAGTCATTATCAAAGGTCTGACAAGTCACACAGATTCTAATCCATGCAAAGTATCCAGAGTCAAAAGGTTTGGAATTTCATTATCATAGTACAGGGCAGGGCTGGCAAGCATTGTCATCTTTCATCTGGGGCACGTCAGAGATTGACGTTGGCCGGGGCGTGTTGATGAAGCAATGGATGGATATTGAGCACTCTTTAAAAGATTTCATCAGCAATCACAGCACGCAGTGTATGGATCCATCATGTCGGTGCATAAAAAATGGTGTGGTAGTGCGGACCACTTCCCGTCCTGTGAGGAAAAAGCCTGATATGGTAATCTCTTCACACACACACACACACACACACACACACACACATACACACACACAAACGCACACTCACACCTCTTAAAAAAAACACTCCATTTACCCTTGGCACAATGTACACACACACACAGAGACATAAAGAGAGAGAGAGACACACACACGAACTGCATGTACACACACACACAGAGACATAAAGAGAGAGAGAGACACACACACGAACTGCATGTACACACACACACAGAGACATAAAGAGAGAGAGAGACACACACACAAACTGCATGCTGCCTTCCCTTTAGCTCATTGGAGAAGGCTTGTCAGAGCACAGGTCAGGTGAAGACAGTGCTTGGCAGACAGTCTGCTGTCAACTTGGTTATATCAGCTCTATCTCCTCTGCCTGTATCTCACTGACACACACACACACACACACACACACACCCACACACGCACACACACACACACAGAAAGAAGCGCTATAGTCTGCACACAGTGGTGACAAATGCAGCCTTGCCTTAATTCACTCATTCTGAACCAGCCTCAATTCCCAGATGAACAAGATTACAGTTGTATGTAGTGTATTTCTATATTTATAGGCTTTTGTTGATCTATTATTGATTTTGGAGGCTAGTGGAAAACACCAACAGTGTTCAAGCTCAAAGAAAACATACATTTATTGGCATACGACTGTGTGATCAATTGCAATCAAAACTGCACTGATACTGGGTATTATTGATTACTGGTATTTTGTGAGTTATTGATTGGTGCTGAGATTGGAGTTCACCTGTCTATGAGAAACTGTATCTTTTAGGACAACAGCACTATTGTAAACAGAGTCTGCTCACAGCAGCAAAGCAAGCAACTGTGAAGAAAAGGCCTTTGTACATTGGCTCCTACATCATCGCAGAACATTTTTGAATTTTGTTTGCCCCTGCACACAACCAACGCACGGCACGCAGCGTAGCAGCCTGTGGAATCACCAATGGATTCTCTTGAACGGCTAAAAATAGACTTGAATTGTAGTCGACAGGCAGGGTACAATGCAGGTGTGTAGGGTTGTATTAAAAACAATGGAATAGAATGTCTAAAACGCAGTGCCCCGCACTTTATCTGAGATGGTGTGCAGAGGCCTGAATGGTGTTCTCCACAGGCCAATCTGAAGTTCCTCTGATCCCTTTGCTGCTCTATACAGACCTGTTGTCTTTCCTTCTACTTAAAGGAGACATCCGGTCCGAATCCATATCCCTGTTGTTCCAGATCACAGATCGCTAATGGTATAACACTGGCACCGAAGTGGCAGCTAACATTAACTACATGAGGCGCAGTAACTTACTTTCAGCTTCATGTTCACTATGCCCAATTCTGTTAACCTTAGCTGCAGCTTCATAATTTTCGGTCTGTGCTGTATCAAATTTTCACATTCTTTTTCCTACTGACAGCGATCGATGACCTAGAACGAGGATATAGATTCATTCACACCAGATTTTTCCTTTAATGCACCACATATATTAAAACACATAACACAAGACATAAAGTCTATTCTTTTGCTTTTCGAAAGTGAAACACAACCAACAGTACCCAGTGAAACACTTCAGATCTCAAATGCACTTAAACTAGAGGGTGTTTAGTCAAGTGTGTCAGCTATAACACCCTACCAACCCAGCTCCACTTGACCAACCCCCAGCATCCGTGTTCCACTAGGCCATGACGCGTTATGTGCCGTCCGTCTCTGTCAGACCCCGTTACTGGAGGTGCCAGTCAGATGTTTGTCTGCTTTTAACACTTCTCCCCTCGTTCTGTCCCTCTGTCCTTCCCTGGCCACATCTCTCCATGCTAGCACTTTATTTTCCACGCAGCAGGGAAGCACTTCTGACCGCTAATTACTCAACGACAAGCCTCCCGGCACTGTGATGCACTCCGCAGAACAAAATGCACAGTCCCAACTCGCTTGTAAGCCACTCAGATACCACTTCTATTGTTTAGGGGGTAATTAACTTCAGATCTTTGGAGAAGGGTTTTTTTGGGGGGCGCTTATAAAAGTAGGGACATTGTCTTGCATACACACACACACACACACACACACACAAAGAATCGAAGGTATCTTGCATGGGCAATTCAGAGACAAAGCCTTGTGTGATTGGACAGCAGGGACAGGTGGGCTCAGTCATACAGGCATGGCTACCATGGTGACGGCACCAGAGGAAGCTTCATGATGCCGCAGCTGACGGTGCCACAGCTCCAAACAAAAATCAACATGAAGAAACTTTCACTTCCTTCGTCTAGCATTCCTTCACACAACACAACATACACACACAACACCCGCACTTGCTCGTTCTCACACACACACACACACACACACACACACACACACACACACACACACACACACACATAAAGGCTGACACACACCTCGCTAAGAGCTTCTTTGGATTTGGGAGGCGATCAAATGAATGAGTCAGCCAAAGAGATGTGGAGACGTGAAATTAGATTTGGACCCTTTCTAAGGGAGCCTGTTCCCTAGGCACACAGAACTAGCACACTAACAGAGAGAGAGACAGAGAGAGAGAGAAACAGAGAAAGAATAGAGATGGTGTATGTGAAAGAGCAAGAACAGAGATGGTGGGGCAGAGAGAGAGAGAGAGAGAGATGGGGAGTGTGAGAGAGACACAGGGAGTGAGAAAAGGGGAAAAGAGAGTGAGGGAGATAAAAAAAAAAAAGAGAGGGACATTTGATGAGCATTGGTGGCACAGAAATGGAGTCAGTGTTTAGTGTCTGCTTGTCACAGAGGTGCACAGTGTAATCATCATATATTCCCTTCAGGAGACACAATTTTGGTGAACATAATGAGCTGCTAAGGCTTTGTTTGTTTTTGATCTACACAACGATAACGACAAAGCACGCTAGCAGCAGAGTGTAGCCTACTTTCTAGTTGACGGGCAGTCTAGTTGGTGGACAGTCTTTGCTGCGTGTGCAGTGAAACTTTTATTTTGTCACAGAAAGGGTGTCATAAGCATGGCTTCCAGCGCTTTGAAGTCTGAATGTTCTGCAATAGCCCTTAGCATTCAGCATCACTATGCCACCACACCAAGCATTTTGCTACACGCCCACTGCCACCGTCACTGTCTTTTCACACAAACTTCCCGATACCACAATCCCTGCTGGTGTTGATACAACATACGTAGAAAATTAGCCCTTATTCATGCATACATTTATGAAGGAAGAAGGCCCTTGTTTTAGATCTAGAGCAGGCTCCAAAGTCAAGAGCACCTCACCACATTCAGAGTCAGCACCAGACAGCAGCAGCCAATCCACTCCACCGGATATGAACCCCGCACTGATACGCACGTTTTACCAAACATGTTGCATCAATAATGCAAACTGTAACGAAGCATGAATTAATGATTAATTCATATTAAGCACATTATTGATTTATGCCCTTGACTAAAATGCTCACCGTGCAAACTGCTTTAAACAAGGTACTCAAAAAAAAACAGCAATGAAAATGTCTCTGTGCTTAATACACATGGATTCAGTTCAACAGCATTCACTCATCAAGAAACCTCCATAAAGCCTACCTATATGCCACTTACATTAGAGCCTGTAACAGTATTGAGAGGAAAATAAATACCATTGGGAATGAACTCACAGCACTGATGTCAAAGGGGCACTCTGAGATTGATCCTCACTGATCCTGAAACACTGAATGCTCGGGGGTAAAAGGGCAGAGGTGAAGGGTCAGGGGTCATGAGGTCCAGAAAGCAGCAGATTCTAGGGAGCGATTCTGGGTCTGACTGTAAAAATAACTGTAAAAATATAAATGCCGTGTTGTCGTCATTAATGTTCTGAAGACATCAGGCCAAATTCCATCAATCACACTGATAAAACTGAAGCCAGATTCTGTGCAGTACATATGCATAGCAAACAGGAAACTGACTGGATATGTTATTGCAATATATAACTATAATAAATAATAACTAACCAATAATAATACGGTTACATTACTACCATCTTAAGTTCCTTCCAATGGCTTTCCATTTGAAAGAGTGTCTTCCATTTCTAACAGTCAGTGGGCTGGACCCATCCATGGATTCTGCAGCTGTCTAGGGTTCAGTGTTTGCAAAGGGGGAAGGTTGGGACGGAGGGAGAGAAAGGATATGGGCTGGACACCATACGGATGCACCAGCTCCGCGGGCACGTGGTCTGCTTGAGGCAGAAGAAGACGACGGGCGCCAGCTCCGGGAAGGGCACCACCAGTGTGCTCAGGTCGCTGCTCACGTCGTCCGTGGGGCCCACCTCCTCGATGATGTCGTCCGCCTGAGCCGGGCCATAGTCCTCGCAGAGCCCCGGCCCTGACTGGATCACGCCCAGTGGCACGGGACAGTCCTCGGTCGTCATGGCGACGCAGCAGCAGCCTAAAATGTACATGAACAGGCAGAGGGAAAAAAAAACATCAAATGGCTGTCAGCCCCCAAAACATGTAACATTAAATCACAACTGCCCACTTTTACCAGCCAATCTGCTTTCTAGCCATACAGGAGTTGTTGTTTTTGTTTTTTTTTTTTAAATAACAGCAAGGAACCCACTTTTTCTCAGTGTTCTTAGTAACACAATAGCTGTACCTGCACTCAAACCCATTTAGCTTGGAACAGCTCCCTCGAGAGAACTGGAAACAAACCATTGCAAAGGACCTCCTCCTCAAACAACATTACTGAATAATTAAAATGATCATTAAAAAGCATTTGTCATTTCTGTTACCATTTCCTTGCCTTCAGCAAGCAAGTGACTGCAGTATTTGTTGGTAAATTAACTCACTATGTGACTGCTTTTTTTATTGTAAGGTTAGATTGAAGCTGCTGTCCACCAGCAGCTCTGTTCTCTGTGTGAGGGTTAGGGTGCTGCTACACCCCACACTGTTACCGAGTTACTTTACCCAGCCCTGTGCACATCCATTAAAATTAATAAGGCACTCTGTTTTTGTTCCAGAACACCAATTCCACCTGCTGTCAGCGTTGCTGTGGTGATGAGCTAAATCTAACTCAGCGGTTTCTCCTGCCGCTGTTGCCAGTGCTGAAGTGACAAGAGTCCCCCCTCATCCTCCTCCCTCTTCCTCACCACTGCCAAGGCCCCCATCCCTCCAGCTACCCTCCAGTATCCCAGCATTACAGATCCAGCACCCGTCTCTCTCCATGGCTCTAACTGGCCCAGCTGCCACAGATGGAGAGAGAGAGAGAGAGAGAAGGGGAGAAAAGGGATTCGGGATTTTCTCTTTTTTTCAATCTGCCCCTGCAGTATTTCAAAATGTCGCTCTCTGTCTCCAGCTTTGTCTCTAACCCTGTCTTTGAAAGTCATAATGATACACATTGTCTCTCTCTCTCTCTCTCTCTCTTTCTCTCTCTCTCTCTTTCTCTCTCTCTCAAACACACACACACACAGACACACACTTTGGGAGCCTTAATGGGAGAGAAAAACACTGAATGCTAAATAATACAACGAGTCTAGTTTTCCACTCAGTCATGCTGTTGGGTACACAAACCCACAATAACAAATACAGAACAAATACAATACAACACAGAACACACCGTGAAGCTGCGAAGCTGCTTACCCATAGATCCACTCACAGAACTACATCCAACTCTGAACTTTTGGGTAGCTGTGTCAGGTATGGGTGCTATCTATTTACCAGTTACCACATGAACTATGTGGCATAAATAGTTTCATGACTGCACGATTGCAGGTTTCCAGCAGCATATGTGTGTCTGTGTGTGTGTGTGTGTCTGTGTCTGTGTCTGTGTGTACATGTGTGTGCAATTTATACATGTAGACAGCACTTAGTTTAAGCTGCAGCTTCTCTAAGCCAAGTCTGTGTGACTCGGAGGGATTTGGGAGAGCTGCAGCTCTTAGTGCAGACGAGGCTCTTAATGGCAGGGCCACTTTGGTAGTGTACACCTAAGATCAGTCATAATAGGCTACAAAATATTACCTGTCCGGTTCAGACAGACACACGCAGACCACAAACACACACGCAAGCATACACACACACAATCACATACACTCTCACACACAAGCTGATGTCCCTTGTAGTCACGGATAAAATGTGCCCTCTGCACTTCCGTGTGTGTGTGTGTGTGTGTGTGTGGTGTGTGTGTGTGAGTGTGTGTGTGTTTAGCAAGCCAGAAATGTAGGCCAACCCCTGAGGCACAGGCCACTCCACCCAATGTCTACTCCTACTCAGCCCTTTACCCTGTAACATGCCACAAGACAACAGGAGATGTGTACAGGCAGGGACATGGCAATGTGAGGACATCAAAGACATCACAAAGGACATTACTCTCCACCCAATGGACACCTATGCAGAATTGATTCTTTCTTTTTCTCTGTTACAAACTCATCCCCCAGTAATATGGGCCAACAAGGAAACAAACATTTATTGCTAATGTTTCTGAGTTGTTTTTTGTGGACAAAACGTAGGCTGCATAATACATGAATGTCTTCTGACTGAAAAAAAGTATCTTACAATTTGTGGCATTCAAAACCTGATAATGTCCTTAATGGATATAATAGGCCTATGCTACACATTGCTATACTTTCATGTCTACGAAGACACGGTGAGAATGCACAGAGAGAGCAGTACAGAGAGAGCAGAGATAGTTAGTGCCATTGTGGAATACACAACGTGTAACGTATTTTAAAATGGTACACGTGCCAAGGCAAGCCCTGAGCCTGACGACGTCTTCATAGAACAATTGATGCTAGTGCCAGTGTATATGAAATGAAAACGGCATGGCCATATAAATCCCTGATTAAAAACCTATTGCGTAAACTATGCTTGTAATATCCAACATCTCATCTCACTTTCATTTTTTGTGCTTACGCGTTCACTTTCGTAGGCCGTCAAAATTCACTTTAGAGCAGCAGGTAGCCACAACGGAGGCTGCAATAATACATTGGCTGTCTCCCGCTATAATTTGGAGTGAGGGGAAGTTGCGCAGTATTATGGGCACTTTGTCATTATGTCTACCGCCTCACGGAATCTGTCTGCGAACATGCTCTAACGCCCATTGAAATGCATTTTTCATGAATCTCAGCAAACTTATTATCCATGTACTTTGATGCTGTTCGCATTTGCCCGTGCTCCATTTGAGACTCTTGCGCTCACACAACACAATATCGAGGGCTGCAGAGACGCGGCGCACAGCAGGCAAACAGCAATTTAAGGACTTGCGCGGAAAAAAATGTTACAGGCACATTTTAGAAGTGAAATGCCTGTCGCCAGTGCGAATACAGAAGTTAGCAAATTCGATGCAGCCAGCGTGGATACATTTTGGTCGCTGTCACAGGGCGTGAAGTAGCAGGTGTTTAACGCAGCATAGTCCTCAATGTTAAAACACCCCTTAATGCCTCGCAAGCAGAGTAAGTATGCATGATACGCATCTGCTCCTGTTTCTGCAGGAAACAAGAAGCTGAGCCATTTCAGTGGGGGACCAGGTGAATCAACCAATTATGTACTAAAGAAGCTCAGTTATTTGTAGTGTATGTTAATTAGCATTATGTGCATAGTTCAGGCTATGAGCTAAAGAGTGGCATCTTTCCTTATTAAACCACAATAAACGATCGATTTTGAAATCATCATCATCCCTCTCTCTCTCTCTCTCTTTCAAGCTCGTTGTTTTATTGTTGTTCAGCTTTGATAATGACAAAGAGCATCTAATAGTAGCCTAAGTGCAGAAAGAACATCTCTTTCCTTCCCTCTCCCAGTCCGTCTCCCTACCCCACCCATGTTGTTTCCTGTAACATTTCCTCTGGTCTTCCTCACACCTCAGGTCCTTTTCATCCCTCCCTGCCACTCCTGCCCTCATGTCATTCCATCTCTCTCTCTCTGCCTGAAAAAAAAGTTCCTTTCATCTGCAACTTCCTCTATTCTTATGTCCCTTAGAGCCTCCCCAACTCCATTCCCATCTCTAGCGCCTGCCTCAACCAATGAGCCTTCCAAATGAGTTATGGCAGATCAGTCCTCCAGAGAGTGTGGGTATGGGTGGATTACAGTGATTTGTAACTACCGTCATTGTGATCTGTTCTAACAGCATTAGCAAAACGTGAGACAAGGCTGTGGCCCGACCAGGCCATTCCTAGCTAGGGCCCATGCCTCTTGGGTAATGTTAGCACTGAAGCGGCATTGCCTGGTTACGTCCATGTGATTCCATTCAGTAGTATGTTGGCAGACGGGCTGGCCCACTTAAGGAAGTGCAATCCACTGAAATTAGTGTCAGTCAGAGAAGGACACTAGACTGAAAACTTTAGAGGCGAGAAAACCTCTCTTTGGTAACTTTTGTCCACTTTGTTAAATTCTCTGTGTTATCTGCAGTACAACAAACCATCTTCAATGACTTGAGCATGTGACTGACCTATTATACAGATCTCTCTGTGTTTGAGAGTGTGTATTAAAGCCAACTGATACAGCTGTAGTAATAAATTGTGATACCTGGCCCTTTGTCTTTCTAGATAGATCCAAAGGTGAAAAGTTGGGAGATCCATGTTAACAATGATTTATAATTAGTGTCCTGCAGCCAATCAATGTCTTTCTAACAATGAATGGCACTCTCATGTCTTTCAGGTCATTAAATCTATCCCCTCATATAGTGGGAGGCTCTATAATGGGCAACAGCTATACAGTCTAAGCTGGAGAGGGAGAGAATGAACACATAAAAATCCAATGAAGCGCTGAAAGCTATTAATTAAACATTCGTTTTCTAATTATGAGAACATAGCCTTCAATATTAAATACCTCTTATAGGTCTCAGACAGGAACTGTGAGTGGAAAAACTGTCATGTAGGACCTAGTTCTAAAGATGGATTGTCAGCACACCCTCGACTGTATAGAACGCCAAACCTCAAGAATGTGCATGCTAACGGTTCAGTTGCTAACTCTCGCTTTCCTGGACAGTTTTTGTGTAGCTTTTAGTGTGTCTCCCATACCTCCAGTTTGTTTCTGTGGTATTTCCTGTGATTGACAGATGGCACAGCCAGAGCAGTGTGTTACACTTACCATAGTCCCACTGCTAAAATGCTAATTGGACTATTGTTATCAGAGTGACAGTCAGGCTTATCTGTAGTACCTCTGACACTGCATTTATCATAAAATGAAGGCTTGTAATTCAACTCAGCCCTTCATTGTTTTATACCACTTTAAAACCAGCATGTTGGCATCAAGTGTGTACCACCAGAAGTAGAGCCCATTTTTTATCAGGGTTTTTAAAAGCATAATAAAATGCTCATCACTTTGTATGGCATCTTTTTTCAAGATGGCACAAAATAAAAATAAAAGGACGGGGGAGTGAAAAACGAGTGGTTTTTGTGAGGAAGTTAAAATGGTATGCGGCACAGAGAGCAATGGATGACAGTATCAGAGAGGAAATGCAACACAACCATCTATTCTGATGTGGCAGCATCTGCTCTTGACTGCAGTGATTCATCAATCTAATCTCTCTTTCTATTTGGGTTTGTTTCTTTTTTGGGGAGCCTTTTCTATTTTCTTTTTTTTTATCTTTCTCACTTTTAGCTCTTTCTATCTATCTGTCTATCTATCGATCTAGTTACCTGATCTACCTTTATCTATTTGTCTGTCTGTCACTTGCTGTCCATATATTACTGAGAACCATGCCAGTATGTTGTGTTTTTTGCAAAGGGGGATCTAGGAAGAAGGGAGGGTCTCTGAGAAACACAGAGAGAAAGAGAGAGAGGGGCGGGGGGGTAGAAAGAAAGACATTGTGAGTATGTGTTTATCATTCATCCCATGGTGAAGCATGAGACCTGCATTAGGAGTGATGGTGATGAGAAAGCAGAAGAGGGGCCACAGAGAGAGAGAGGCCCAGTAAGAGTATGTGGGCGGTGCTGAGAGCCTGCCTGCCTGCCTGCCCATCGATGCCAGTTGACTTCAAACAACTGTACCTGTGCGTGACTAAGCTCTCAGAGTGCATACTGTGTGTGTGTGTATGTGTGTGTCTGTAATTGAAGATGTGTACATTCAGGACATTCAGTGTGTGAGACTATTGGTGTGTGTGTGTGTGTGTGTGTGTGTGTGTGCACGCATGAAACATAGGGGCTCCCCCTCTGCATATAAAACTATCTATATCTAAATCACTGTCAGGACCGAATGCCCTGGAGAGGCAATAGCAGGACAGAGTGGAGAGATACAGAGAGATTTCAATGGACTGCCACATCCACAGAGGCCACTGGGAGAGAGAGAGAGGGAGGGAGCATAGTGAAAAAAAAAGAGGAAAAAAGAGAGGGAGTGTGAGGAGAGGAGAGAGGGAGTGAATGACGGAGGACGGAAGAGAAAGAGAGGGAGAGTTCTGCGCCAGTGTCTTCTTAGAGCTCTGCATGTCTGCATGGAAGCCCACATGACTTGGATCACAAAGCAGCTTTATGTCGGAGAAGGGGACCGCCACAGTGAAGCCATAATGGGATAATGCACACATGCACGCTCATATCATGACACACACACACACACACACACAAACGGGCCATCCCACCACAGTGAGTGCATACATTATACACACTCACTCACCCATACCACATACTCACGCTCATATTTAACACCAAGGTTTGAATAATACACACACACACACACACACACACACACTGCACATAGAAGCATTGCTGCTTTGTTTACAAAACCAACAAACACATACACATGTATACGCATACTCTGTACACTCCCTGTTGCATCACATACCGGATTTTAAAGTACTAATCCTATGCATTGGTATTCTTGGCCAGATTCTTGCTGTCTTTACACAGGAAGTTGAGCGTAGTGATATACAGTGTTTGCACACGTCATCCGTCAACGCACATAAACAACGCCACAGACATACACTCATACATCCCCAACACACTTATGCATACACACACAGATGTGCACACAGTCAGACAAACGTGGATGCACACATGGACCCACACACTCATACAGAGACAGCTAGAGGCACACACATCACACATACTAAGACACACACAGTCAGGCATGCAGTTTTTATGATCGAGAGAGTGGGGAAATGAAATGCACTGCTGTGCGGAGCCAGGTGAGAATATCACTCCTTGGGTGGGTGACTCAAGAATCCCAGGTCTCCTTCTATCTTTCTCTCTCTCTCTCTCTCTCTGTTTCTCTCTTTCTCTCTCTCCCTCTCATCTGCTCCCTCTTTTCTTTGCTTTTCTCTCTTCTCCTCTCTACCTCTTTCTCCGGGGCATCGCTGCAGAGAAACACTTTGCATCTGCCTAATTACCTCATCTGCATAACCCAAGCACATTATCACACAGGCACACAGGGACAGCCAAGGCTACCAAATGCATGCATGGGCAGAGTGATCATGTATGCACACACACACACACACACACACACACACACACACACACACACACACACACACACACACACACATACACACCATCAAATAAAAAACAAACAACATGCAAGCATATACACACACCACACACAAGCCTTCTCTCCAACACTTCTTAGCCCATTCTTGTAGTCTAATGTATGCCATGCAAAGAGATCTAGACACACACAAGAACACACACAGACACACACACACACTCACTAACAACATCCATTATGCTTTCTCCATTCTCACAATAAAAAGCACCCAGTCTCATGTGTTTCAGCAGCAGGGCAGAGAGGAGCTGTAGCAGCCATGACTACTCCTCCACCTGACATCTCCTCCCTCTCTCTTTCTCTCGCTTCTCATCTTCTACTTCTTTCCTCCCATCACTCTCTCTCTCCTCCTCCTCCTCCTGTTCCTTTTCCTCTTTCTTTCTTCCTCCCTTCCCTCCTCTCCTCCTCTCTCCAGTCTGGCTGTCTGCTGCATCAGCAGTTCTCTCCTCCGCTGCTGTGAAATTGGATTTGAATATGGATTTGGAAACGAGGCACTTGCTGGTGGAGAGGACAGTCATAAAGATAAAGCACAGTGATGTCCAGAGAGGACCGAGAGAGGGAGCAGAGGAAAAGAGATAGAGGGAGCAGAGAGAGAGAGAGAGAAAAAAGTAGAAAGTAGAAATTCAGGAGCCCAAACACATGAAAGAGGAGAGATCCTCCAGTTGAGGCATGGATCCTAGGGCAGTGTCATTTTACAGATTAGCAGCAACCAAAAATTCAAGCACAGAACTTTACACAAAGAGCGTTTAGATAAGAGCCGTCTTCTTTCTCTGTTTTCTCCTTCTCACAATTCATCACTTTTCTTTCTTGTTCTCTTTCTCTCTCTCTCTCTCTCTCACACACACACACACACACACACACACACACACACACGCACATACACACACACACTAAGCTTAGTGAGTGGGTTGGCTGACTGCCTGCACTCAGGTGAAGAGTGAAATTAAATAATGAAGGAGGAAACACACTTGGCGTTTATGACTCCTGACATTAATGCACCAGGAAGACTGTCTGGACAAGGGCTGCAGCTCCGTGCAGGATTGCGAGCTTGCGATGGGAGGATAGAAGGATGGAGGGAGGGAGAGAAAGGGGGAAGGAGGGCACAGGGACCAGGCGCTTTGTTCCCTGCCCCTGGTTCTCTTTTGTGGCAGGAGGAGAATGGTTGGATTGCACGGGGCTCTGTCAGTCAGTGCCCCTTGGTGCGCAGGGAAAAAGAAGATGGAAGAAAGAGCGAAGGAGAAGGAGATAAACAGACACATAAGCACTCTCTCTCTTTCTTTGTGTCTTTCTCGCTGTCTCTCTGTGTGTTGCTCTCTCTCACACACACAGGCTCTTTCTCTTTCTCTCTCTTTCTCTCTCACACACACACATACACACAAACACACACACACACAAACAAACACACACACACAAACATACACAATGCCCATATTGGCATCATCTCATTGGTGCCTATACAGATGTTCTGTGCTAGTTCTCAGCTGCACTGACAGCAAAAGTTGCCAAAGATCCCTGTTGACGTTTTCAGCATCTATGTCTCTGCGGTTGTTCTGGAGGCCACTGTAAATCACCCAGCGAAGAAAAACACAACAAAACAAACAGACAGACAAAAAACAGAGAGAGGGCCAATAATGCTGCAAACCCTGATGCCAGCCTGGCCAATTAGGTGTCTGTTGCCATAGCAACCAGGTGTCGGCATTGGCCCCAGTGAAAGGATGAAGGGGCACAGGGTCTCCGCAGTGCAGAGCTGAGGCCTGAGGAGTCTGCTGGCTTTGTCCCTGCTACCTGGAGCAGAAGCTCCCACCCTAGGTCTCCAGAGATGGCTGTTCCTGGTTCCTCTTCAGTCTGACACATATCAGTAGAGTGCAAAACAACCTCACTATACATCATATCATAGGTGCCTGGAAACAGGCAACACAGTCTGTGATGAACAATTGGCTTTCTAAAGCAGGGCTGAGAAAAAGAGGGCTGAATCGTTACAGCGGTATTGCTACACCATTATCGATATGGCGTTGAGAAGCTTACGGTGCTCATTTGCAGAACAGGAAACAGTGGACACTTAGTAATCGAGCGTCAATAGAGGAATACTCCATAGTCCACTGCCATATCAGGGCTGGTGATACAATGGTCATGTCGTATGTATAGTGTAGTTCACGCTCATGTGAATTGTTCTGTACTTGAATATAGTCAACCTAAACTTACTTCTGTCACAGCAGCTCATGAAACCTCTATGTTGTCCAAAGAGGCAGAGGCTGCTAACATTTAAAGGCCCACTAGGTAATGTTTACAACGTAGTCGCTTTAATGATTAAATGGCTCATTACGGGGTGAGTGAAGGCTCTCTCACCCACCTCCAGTGTATCTGTTATCGGCCTGTCAGACAACGTAATGCACAAAAGTGATCATCACTGGTTCCTATTCTTTGGTTTGCAAGTAAATTCACATGGATTGGTGTACCATGATGTTGCAAAAAATTGGCGACTGTAGAGGGATCTCTGGAGATAAAAAAAAAAAAATGGCAGTCTTGCCTGATATGTCTTTAAAGAGGACATGACAGAAAAAAATGCCAGCAGGTCTAAAGGGTCTGAACTCCCGCTACGCTTTAATTCTCTCTCAAGACCTGTGTCCTCATCCTCTAGCCCCTGTGGTCCTCTCTGGTGAAGTATTACACTAAGCTCTTCTTAACATGCTGGGCTCCTATATGTTGTCTCTGTTACATGTATAGAATAAGGGCAGGGATGGTGTGTCATGGCATGTCCTCCTAGCTTCACAGCACAGGAATGCATAATTACAAGCCATCGCTGTGGATTACACTAATATGTCACATTAGAGAAGAGTCACATTGCCATTCCAGAGGACACCCATTTACTCCCCCCTCTCTCTCTCTCTCGCACACACACACAAAACACACACACACACACACACACACACACACGCACAGTGTCTGCGTCCTAGCGAAGCTCAGTCGTCTGTCCAGGGCTGAGCTGGAGTTAGAAGCTCACTGGTCAGTCAGCCTGTGTTTGGGACTGCCAGGCCAATTAGCCTTCAGAGGCGACGGAGATTAATGGCCGGAGCCCGCGGAGCGGCTCGAGCTAATGGCCTCGCCGTCGGTGGCCAAGACCAGACGTGATGAGGAACCCGAATCCTTGGGTGACGGTCAAGCAGTTCCTCTGCAGCGGCATCAGCAGTGGAGGCACAGGAGGCTTACAGGGTGCTAGTGAAGACACTGGGCTGTTAGTTCAGCCTTGCTTCTCTACTGTACGTCATGTTTATGCTCCATAACGCAGATCAAGGGAAAAACGTGACACTCATTATTCCACTGGATCATATAGGCATATTTGTAGATAGTGGACTGTTCATATATACTGTATATACTATTTGTATACTGATATATATATATATACATATGTATACTGAGTCATAGGGATAGTGAGGATCACGCTCTGAAAGGAGATCAAACCAGGCAGCTACGTCTTCATAAGGGTCTCTGAGAAATGTCTCTGAGAAGGTGGGGCCGCCAGGCCATTTAAATTTTAAATGTGATGATGAAAGTATTGTGACATTTCCAGATCAGCCAACAATGAAGTGTTTGCTTTGCAGCCCCAGGATTAGTAATCAAGTGAAAAACACAAGCATCCAACTAATCAGCCGAGGATGGTGACTCTGCCTGATGATCAATGGCACTGAATCAATCATGCTGCTCCCTCTGTCTTCACACAGGCATTCATGCATCCTCACTTTAGCTGTAAGGACAGTATACTGTGGACACTATACATGCGCATGTGTTTGACCAAAGGAGATCTGATCTGAACATTCCAGTAAGCTGGTCATGCTATAGTGAACAGACCTGCAAAATATCTCCATCAAGGGAACAATAAGCCTCCCTTTAGTCAACAAAGCCCACACGCCAATCCTCTTCTTCAATCCAATCACGTCATACTTTTTTTTTTGTCCCTCACGGGCTTCCATATTGCCTTTTTTTTTTTTTTTTTTTTTTTTTTTTACACCTGCAGTGTTTCCCTCCCATGCAAATCAGCTGCCTGAGGCGAGGCACTGGGGCCCTGGCACACCAGCAGCCGCTCAAGGTCATACAGAGGGGACTGGGAGCACGAGCAGTGAGTGCCAACAGAGACAGAGGGAGAGAGGGAGGGAGGGAGAGAGAGAGAGAGAGAGAGGAGCAGAGAAAGGGATGGAGGACTCCACAGGACACTCCACAGGGAAGGCAATCCAGTGTATGCAGGAGTGAGGACCACACAGCAAGCCACCCTGAGTCTCTCACAGTCGGACTGTTTGCAAAGACAACAGGAGACCTTGATAAAGGACAAAGCACTTGGCACAAAAAGTTTCAACATTAAAGTTTTCTTTTCATGTAAATGTAAAGAGCGGGAATTAGAGCCAATTTGGGTGGACCACAGATGGCTATCTGTGCAAACCATGGGAGGACGTTGGGAGGACGTTTGGAGACTGTGACTGTAAGGTGTTTGTACTGTGATAAAAGGCCATGTGGGGCGTTCTGTTGTCTTCTCCTGTGTTTCTGCAGCACTGATCGGAGGTCAATGCCTCCTCCGCCACCCTTGAGCCACGTATAGACACAGTCACACACGTCAGATTGCATAACTCAAGCAGATTTATATAAGCCTGGCCCACACCCACTCAGTCAGGAGAAGTTCAGAGAGAAAGAGGCGTGTGTGTGTGTGTGTGTGTGTGTGTGTGTGTGTGTGTGTGTGAGAGAGAGAAAGAAAGAAAGGGAGAAGAGAAATCTAGGCAAACTTGAGGGAGGGCATGATTGAGAGGTTTAGAGATAGAGGAAGGTTTGTGACCTCCACATGTTCAGACATTGATCTCTGTATATGCCCTATGGTTGAACTTCCATACAACATATACACATACACATGAACACACACACAAACACACACACACACACACTTATCCTAACAGACTCAGTGAAGCAAAGAACTTCCTTACATGCCTCTGAGTGTTCAGTGTTCACACATTTCCCCATCTCATCCAGCACTAAAACCTCATAGACCTCCACAGCCTTCATAACAGACAGACGGCACTCTATACAATATTGTATCTGAACCAACTCCAATCTTAAACACTACCTCCATCTGTGAAGTTAGTTTATATGTCCTGTTTGTGAAGTTAAGCCATTTCTCCGATGATGTATCAGCGCTCATAGGCCATACTTGGCACTGGAGAGTGCTGGCAATTTGCCTACTATGCAAATCCCTGATATTGATTTGTATCAAGCAAAATTACTCCGATACAGCAGCTCATTTATAGGTTTTATGTGTGTATTAAATTGATAAATAAAGTGCTTGGGCTAACCTCAGAGTGGATGGCCACAACAACACGCCCACGCCAGCGTAGCAACAATATTTCACAGACTTGCACACACACGCATACACAGTCTCCCCTCTCTCTGTCACACACACACTCTCAAACACACACACACACACATACACAGTCTCCCCTCTCTCTCACACACACTCTCAAACACACACATAAACACAAACATGCACATGCACACAAACAAAAACATGCACATACACACACTCTCATGCACACAGAAAAGAGACAAACATACACACGACAAGCTAAGTTATGACCAAAAATAAGCGGCATCAGGTTAAATGTCACTGAACACACTGACTCACTCTCTCTCTCTCTCTCACACACACACACACACACATGCTTTGCACACACAGCCCAGGGCATCAACCCACAACCCAAGCACAGACAATACTCCTGTCTAGAGACCATCAGAACTCACACTAAGAACAGTGCCCCACTCAGACACACAGATAAGAATGAAAAGCACCCTTTCTTTTTCTCTAACCTTTCCTTCTTTTCTACACACACACACAGACATAGATACAGCATGTGGTGAAAGACAGCGATAGAGAGAGAGAGAGATAGAAAAGAGAGGACGAAAAGAGACAGAGGCACAGCACAGCACAGCACAGCACAGCACATTCACTCAGAGAAACATAGAAACACTGCACACAGACACACACACACACACACACACACGCTCACACAGAGTGAGCTTCAGCTAAGGTGCTGTGTCCTTGCGTGTGTGTGAGTGCCGTGCTGCTGGTGGCGAGAGGTGCTGGGCGCCGGATGGAGATCCAGCGGAATAATAACTGTCACGTTCCCTCCTGCTCTGCCTATAACAGGCATGAGAAATGCACTGCAGGCACCCCGCCGCTAATCTGCTCATGTGTTGCTATGCACCACTGCTAGTCAGAGACACACACACACACACACACACACACCAAATTGCACCCCCCCCCCCCCCCCCCCCCCCAAACACATACACACATACACATCAAACACGCAAATACACATCAAATGGTGCTTACTGCCACCACCAGCAAGTATAACTGAACATTTAGACACACTTAATACACACACTTGCACACACAAACACACATCGATACATGCTACTGATGTCAGTCACTACCGTCAGTGTATACACAGAGAATTTGCAATTCCCCTCACATGCCACAGACAACCTTTATGGCCACAGAAACACACAGAGCTTGGGTCCTGTGAGGCACATAGAACCCATCTCATGCATAACTCACATTGAATGGGATCCTCCCCCATCCCATTCCCAATGACAAAGCGCTCTAAATCACTCCACAGAGAGCCCATGTCTACTTTATGTGTGTGTGAGTGTGTGAGCGTTTTCAATTCTGCAGTCTATCAACAGTCTTACAATTCTACAGTTCTGTGAGTAATTAGAGGAACAAACCACTTCAGGCGAACAGCAGTCGAAGAGTGCGTTTGTTGCTTATTATAAACAGTGTGTTTTTTTCTGTTGTTGTTTGTCAGGAAAGCACTGTGAGCATCACTTTGGAGGTGTAATGATTCAAAAGAGACTCTTGGTTCTCTCAGATGTGTGCTTCATGTTTGCCACACTGAAACATGGTTGTGAATGCATAAATGTAGTAGTAGTACACACACACACACACACACACACACACACACACACACACACACACACACAAATACACACATGAACGCAACATAAATGACAACCGGGGCTCTCCTTTCATTCATAAATTCTCCAAGATGCTGGGTTTTTTTATGTATAACTGTGAGCCTGATGCTGATTTATGCTGTGATGTCTCCACCGAGACTACACATGGACCCACATGTGCAAACCCATACATACAGACACCTATACACAACACTGAGTGTGTGTGTGTGTGTGTGTGTGTGTGTGTGTGTGTGTGTGTGTGTGTGTGTGTGTGTGTGTGTGTGTGCGTGTGTGTGTGTGTTAGGTTGCATATATTGGCTGTTGCCAGTAAAAGCGGCCGCCTGTATCAAAGGCTTCTCTGTTTCACCTGCTGCACTTCAAAGCACT
This sequence comes from Tenualosa ilisha, assembly GCA_015244755.2. NCBI lineage: Eukaryota > Metazoa > Chordata > Actinopteri > Clupeiformes > Clupeidae > Tenualosa > Tenualosa ilisha. Next base: position 657,136 of record PYXC01002329.1, on the reverse strand, counting down.
TCCTTTGTGTATGCTTCAGTGTGAGCAAAATGGATTGTTTTGCTCTTTTCTATCTATCTATCTATCTATCTATCTATCTATCTATCTATATATCTATCTATCTATATATATATATTTATCTATCTGCCTCTACTTTATCCTACTTTCCTATCCTACTTTCTTACTATCTTTATCTTATGTCCCTTCTTTCTTTCTTTCTTTCTTTCTTTCTTTCTTTCTTTCTTTCTCCATAGTTCCATACTCAGGCTGCTCTCCACCTGCCTCTTTGTGGAGGTTTTATATAGCTCTGTTTTCCTCACCTGCTTTTCTATGGCCTGTCTCCTCCGCTTTTCCAGAGTGACCCGTTAATAATAATGAGGAACAAATGGTGGCTTATTTTTCCTTAATGCAGTGCCTTCCAGCAAGGCAGAATAAGTCCTTAGTACAGGAACTGCAGGATGGTATTAGGACTCTGTGTCTTATGATTGCTGTATGACTCATCTCTCTCTCTCTCTCTCTCTCTCTCTCTCTCTCTCTCTCTCTCTCTCTGTCTCTCTCTCTCTCTGTCTCTTTCTCTCTGTCACTCTCTCAACACACACACACACATACACTGTCTGTCTCTGTATTTCTGTCTCTCTTACTCTCTCTGTTTTTGAAGTCGTTATAACAAGACATTTGACTGCCAGTCGGAAAAAAAAAAATACTAGACAAGGGTAAGGCTATGCACACTTGAAAGTGGGTTTCTGAAAGAAGGCCCGATTGTGCAAAAAATATCTCTTGTCTCCTTTGCCATATAATGCTTTATAATCAATGAAATTAGGCTTTCTCTACTGTTAGTATGTGATAGTATAATGATCCTGATATGTTCTTAAAGTGTTACATAACAGTGGATCTGAGCGTGTAAGAATCCCATGTGATACACAAACATGATAAGCTGTTCAGGTCTTGATGTTCACATACAAATCACATGAATGCCAGAATAGGTATAAAACATCCTTTCCCACCCCATCTACACACGCACAGACAGACACACACACACACACATATTAGCATAAAGTTGCATATTCACCACACTTTTCCTTTTCAGTATATCTAGAGCTCACCGCTAACACATGCTGCAACCGCACACGAGATTAGCCACTCACAGAGACACACAGAACTGAGCTGAGTCTGATCTGCCCCAAAGGTGGGCCAGCTGTGGCTCGCAGCCCAGCTACCATCACAGCAGAACTAAAGGCAGGTCACAGTGTCCAGGGCCCTGCATTCCTATTCATCAGCTGCTGTGGCCTCGAGTGTGTCTGCACGCTTGGGGGTGAGTGGCTATCATGCTATCATCCCACCGAGGACAAAGAGGAAGAGTGCACACAATCAGCTGAACCACCTGTGCCGTGACACAAGGCTTTCATTAGCCATGCTGTCACAAAGCATCTTATTCAAAGACAATCAAGCAAGAACAATACAATAGAGGCAAAAAAAATAACACATGAATTCATAATCTTGAACCCTTTGATTTATGCATTGTTTTTCAAGGGATAAACAGCTAAATAAAAACGTTTCTGAAAAGAACTGACAGTCCAGTCTTATGATGTTATTATCCTTCGGAGACTGATGGGTTACAATAACTAACTCACCAATTTGATTACAGGGTTTCAGTCACACAGCCCCCAGTTCATATTATCTTGTTTACCTCAATAGGTTGTCTATCATTTTCAGCTGAATCAATGGAGATAGAGGGCTTTGAGGTCAAATTGATTTGACCTTTCAAACTACCTTTCTACTCCTCTGTGGGTTCCTATGTATGTTGGCAAGTGCACCAGTCACAAATGGCTAGGAAGGTCATGTGCTCAAGATCTGATGATTCAAGCATGGTGCATGATGTTCGTGAGAGTGAACATGAGAGTGAGGTGAGGACAAAGAAGTGAAGAAAGAGGGAGAGAAAAGGGAGAGGGAGAGGAAAAGAGAGGTAAGGGTAAGAGAGGTTAAGATAGAGGAAGAGACAGACAGGGAGGGAGAAAGGGAGGAATGGTCTACTGTGTCCCCTCATTAGGTGTCGGCAGCTGACTCTGGCACTGAGGCTTTCTGTGCAAAACATGCCAGACACCCCCTCCGCTGCCAGCAGTGGTACCTTCCAGACACCCACACAAAGCTAAGGCCCTCCACTGAGACTGTTCCTCTTTTCAGCCGCACAGGGGGGGTCTGCTCGGCTGCTGGGTAAATATTGATGCTGAGGCCCGACGTGGGAGAGAGCAGTGATGTGTGTATGTGCATGTGTGTGTGTGTATGTGTGTGTGTGTGTGTGTGTGTGTGTATGTCGGGGGGGAGACAGAGAGGGAGAGGAAAGAGAGAGAGATGAGATGAGAAAAAGGAGGATGAAAAGATGAAGGGGGTGGGGCGGTGAATGGGGAGGTGGGGGACCAGAGAAACTGGCGAGCCTTTGCAGATGCCTCCGAGCCAAAGTGTCTGCTGGAGGAGATGAGATGAGATGACCTGTACTTGAGCTTGCCAGCTGGGCAAGCCTTAATGGACCATGACCAGAGTAATATCCCCATCCGATAACGTAGGACAGGGGGGGAAAAGAGAGAGAGAGAGAGAGAAAGAGGGATGGGGGAGAAGAGAAGACAGGAGACGGTAGACAAGCGGCCCATAAAATGGAATTTAAGACAGACAAGGGAGGAGGAGGGGAAAAAAAGGAGGACAGCAGAGAGGTTGCTTATAAAAGAGAGAGGGAGGAAGAGGGTAATGGCAAAATAGTTGAACAGAAGTGGAGAGGCGCACAGGGGAAGCATAACAGCAGACAACAACGGTGGGTGAGGGGACAAGATGAAAGGGGCTTCAGTGAGCAAAACAAAATGAAAGAAAGCCGAACAGGGGAGAGGGGGAAGAGTTGAAGGAAGGGAGAAAGGAAGGAAGGAAGGAAGAAAGAAGGAAAAAAAAAGAGGAGGGGAGGGAAAAGAGAACATGTCGATTCTTTCCTCTCTAATCCACAGGGGTCCCATTCCCCCAGGGAGAGGAGGGGGATAGGGGGGAATGGGACCACAGCAGAAAATAGCAACCATTTTTACATGGTCTATTAAACCATGACTGCCCTGAGATGACAACAGATTAGCTCATTTTCCTAATCACTTACCGGGGCCCTTGCGCCCCATCGCTCCCGGTGGGGGTGGGTGGGGTGGGGTCCTTACACCCCAAGAGCACGAGGGGGTCCTCACACCCCAAGGCCTTGCATGCAGCTTCTGCCAAAAACTTTCTCAATGCTGTTGCCCCCTAGGGGAGGGTTTACTTTTGAAACTCTCACTGCTCCCAGCTGAAACTCAGACACGAGTGATGAACTGCAGGCACCATTAATCAGCACCATGGACAGCGACTGAAGCCTTCTTTACTTGGGGACTAAAAGGATGGAGCATGTGAGCCCTGGAATGGCGCACTGGCTGACTGAAAGAAGTGAGACAGAGAGAGAGAAAGAGAGAAAGAGAGAGAGCGAGAGAGGAAGAAGGTGGGCAATAAGGGGTCTAGAGAGTTTGTACTTCTCTCTTTCTTTTTTCCCTCTCTTTCCTGTCTCTTTTTCTCACTGTCCTGCTCCCTCTCTCAGAACAGCTGAGCCGGCAGGTCCTGGACTGAGGCGTGACAGATGGCAACTGCCTGCGGTTGTAGTGGCAGAAGCAGACAAGAGGTCTGTGACCAGGGCGGTCTTGGACGGATACTAGAGCACAAACAACCTTCAGTTACCCTCTCGATGAGGACGTTCCCTTTTCCAAGAGCCACGGACAAAAGAAGGCTGAGTGGACACAATCTACAATACAGTATCTTGGTTTTAAACTTTCAGGAAAATGTGTGTCCGTGTGTGTGTGTGTGTGTGTGTGTGCGTGCGTGTGCGTGTGTGTGTGTGTGTGTGTGTGTGTGTGTGTGTGTGTTTGTACACAGTGACACGAAATACTCTCTATCAAATGACAAACACGTCTATGCATTTTGTCATCTGGATGAAAATAGCCCAATTTTAGTTCTGTGGAAGACAATAATACTACCACTGAAGGTGACCAGTATGTTAAATTCACAGCTTGGCTGACTGAGCAATTATGCCCCCTGCACCCCCAGCCCACCCCACCCATATCATCAAACATCTGTGCTCAAAACGCCACAGACGCACGCCATTACATAATGACATCATTTACTCATAATGATTACATAGTATGATAAACAAATGGCTCGATGCCAGTTATGCCATACAAGGCAATAGAGAGCAATGTATGTGCAATGTGTATGATTAAACAAATGGCAGATGGCCTCATCTAAACTGATATATACAGGTATGTGCTAACCCAAGTACCATAGAAGGGAGATGCCAGAGAATCTATTGAATATACTGTGATATAAACATGACTGATCAAATCCAACCAGTGCTCTTATGTGCCATGTAGAAGCACTTATAAATCTACCTTTCTTTATATCTCTTTACATCATGAGCAGTAAAGTATAGGTCAACCCTATGCTATATATCTCTATATGACTTTGACCTCCAAGTATATCTGGCCTCTGTACATTTCACAATACTATCTTCACTTAAAGCACATCCTATTGATTCCTCTGCATTACATGTGAGTATAGTGGAGGGAAAGATAAAAAAGGAGTGAGAAGGAGAACAAGGGTTAGAGAGAAAGAGAGAGAAAAGAGAGAGAAAGTCTTTGTCTAATCAGTGGCGTGTGTGTGGGGGGGAGGGTGTGTGTGTGGGGGGGGCATCCATTCTATATCACTAACCTGTCTTCGCTTTCTGATGATAAATAGCCACTGCCCTCCCTCATGATTAGCTCACTACTCCCTTCAATCATGTGCTCTCTCTCTCTCTCTCTCTCTCTCTCTCTCTCTTTGTCTCTGTCTCAGTGTCTCTCGCTATTTTTCTTCCTTGCTCATGCTCTGTCTCTTTCCCTACCCTACCTTTTACTCTCTTTGGCTCCTTCTGTGTGCTCTGTGCATAGAGCTATCTCTTACAAACATGGACACAGCATATCCAATACTTTCTCTGTTTCTCTAGCTATAGCTCTCTGGCTCTCTAACTCTATTTCTCTCTCTCTCTCTCTCTCTCTCACACACACACACACACACACACACACACACACACACACACACACACACACAAACACAGTCTACCCCCACCCCCCCTTCGGTATTCATACAATCTCAGCGAAGTCTCCTCAGAGCCCCTGACATGTCCGTGTCTAAAGGCAAGGCCGGTAATTGAATTTACTGTAGAGATGGCAACAACCCAGATTGATTCAGAGAGAGAGAGAAAGAGAGAGAGAGGGGGAGAGAGAAAGGTTGAGGCAGGGTGAGAAGAAGAGAGAGAGGGAGGCAGGGGAAAAGAAAGTCAAGAGCATGAAGTGGAGCCAGTGTAACAATTAAATTACCAATGCATATAGTCAGGTCAGCGTGACAACCACAATCAACATGGTACAACCTGTTGAAGAGCCTCAGTGTGTGTGTGTGTGTGTGTCTGTGTGTGTGTAGCAAGTGTATGTAATACATAGGTGTGTGTATGTGTGTGTGTGGCCAGGGAAGAGGAAGAAGCCCTCTTGTCTCTCATCTGCTCCCCATTACCAGGGGTGAAATTGCATGGCTATGTTGTGGAAGGGAGTGTGGGGGGGACTAATTACAGTAACGGCAGTCCTTCAGGGATTAGCGTCAGACCTCAGTGCCTTCAGCTCCACACTGATGGGAACCAGTGCGTTTAAATAGATGGAGGAAGAGAATGACAGAGAGACATAGACACAGAGAGAGAGAGAGAGAGAGAGAGAGAGAGAGAGAGAGAGAGAGAGAGAGGTAGGGAGGGGGACAAGGTGGTGGTTGTTCTTTGTGTTACAGGTATTTTCCCATTGTCTTTTACATGTTTATCCTGTCAAAAGCCTAATTTAAAGTAATTTCTGGGCAGGCCTAAATAGCATGCTGCATCCAGTTCAGTACAGCATGAGTGAGCATGAACTACATAAATATTACACATAATCTTTCTCCTCTTCATCATTATCCTCCATATCATCATCATCATCATCATCATCATTCCATCATTATTACTATTCATGCCCACTGTCATCTTGATTACTGTTAATGTCACTGCAACTCAAACATCCACCATCACCTTCATCTTCCTCATCATCTTCACCATCATCATCACCATCATCATCATCCTCTTCCCCATCATTATCTCCCTATTTTGATGGCTGTTATCAGACCAAACAGGGGCCCTCATCATCTCTCCTCAGGCGTCACATGTCCTGTATGAGGCTACTGCAACCTAGGTGGTCTGTGGTGTGAATCTGTCCCCCACTCCACTCCAACACCTGCCAGGATGAATCACCCACGCCATCAGCCCTTCAGCGCTCACATGCTAGCACAAGTGTTGACCATGATGAGCCTATTCTTTCTCTCTCTCTCATTCTTTCTCTCTACCTCCATCTCTCTCCTCTTCCTCACACACACACGCGGGCACAGACACACACACACACACACACACACACACACACACACACACACACACACACATACACACACACACTGACACCTAAGCAACAGGGTCAACAGTTAAGGATCACCTTGCACTCCAGAGTGTCAAGCCATTAAATGTGAAAATTAAATATGTGCTGGACTGCATATCCTTTCTGCATATCCCCTGTGCATACATCACCCATGACCATCTTTTCAGGCCAGAACAGGCCTGCCTTATAGCATTATAAGTAAGTGGAGTAGTGGGCACAGTTGTAGTGTTTGTTCTGAAACTCACATTTCCAGAATACATGGAACAGCTTATGAAACACTCTGTCTTTTCTCCCTTTCTTCTCCTTTCTCTTTCTTTCATCTCTTTCTTTATTGCTGCATTACATCATTTATGTAACAACAGAATGTGTTTAATGGTTCCTTTGATTTCCTTTTTTTTTTTTACTTTTGCCTTCCTTTTAATTGCCACATTCAGTAGAAAGTATAATTCATAATTAAATGCATGGAGTGACACTGAAGCCTATTCAAAGCAACATCGAACATTTTGAGGCTTTCTAGCCCACACCATCTCTGAGAGTTTTGACATTTGCATTTGGCCTATACTCTTAGGTTTTAAAGGTCAGTGTCTGAACGTGTTTGTGTCTTACAACATGTGCCACATTGCGTCAAAACCAGTGGAATCATTTTGGTAGACAAACAAGCATGCATTATTTCTAGTTAATTACCAACCAATCCAGTGCTACTACTGGCTGTAACTTCTACACCTTAAAAGAGTCAGTAGCCTCTACACAGCCTGTAGGCTGATGTTGTCCAAAAGTAGTGTCACTGTGTCACATTGTTATAGCGTCATTAAAACATTCTCATTATGTAGTATACAATAGTATAGGAGGGTCTGAATATACAGTAGTCTAGTCCAGGTTTTCTCTGAGGTCCTTCTTCAATTTGCTGGTGTTTCGCTAATGGGTTTTCTGATCTTGTGTTGGCTCTCTCAGAGGAGTCCGTCTCTCGTTGGTCCCTCTCCGCTGCGGCTTTGCCTGACATGCAGAGAGGGACACGGCCTGTGTGGCCCCAAGAGCCAACAGCTGTCAGGGCAATCATAATATCTCCCGTGTGTGTTGTCTTATAACTCAATCAATTGGAGCGCCCAGGGCCCAGAAAGCAGTGATATTTGCGTCCTACTGTGTGTGTGCGCACCGAGCCAGGGAAAGAGAAAGGGGGGTTTGGGAGAGGATGTTGACGTGGAGGGGGGGGGGGGGGTCCCCTTGTCACTGCTTCACAAAGCTGAGCTCTTCATTAAAGCTGACAGAGTGGTCCGGGGGTGGTGGTGGCGCAGTGGTCAGGGAACCTGGCTTGCATGCTAGTAGTCTGGAAATTGTGGGTTTGAATCGTGGTTGCCACCATTGTGCCTTTGAGCAAGGCACTTAACTCTAAGTTGCTCTGGGGGAGACTGGCCCTGATGGAACATGCTTGACAAAATGTAAGTTGCTTTGGATAAAAGCGTTTGCTAAATGCATAAATGGGGTGACGTGTTCCGTTTGCGTTGACTGGTCCTCACTGGAGTTGGATGAGGGGGGTCTGGACTAGATGAGGTCTAATGGGCTGAACTCAAAAACTTGCTTGAGAACCAGCAGTATCACCACGGGTCAGAGGGCGGCATGACAATCACATTGCATGACATTGAATGACATACCTGAACCCTGGCAAGCCTGGCCATCGACTCTGGTCCAGACACATCACCCATGATGCTAACAGTCTTGCTTCATGTTAAGCTTCATTCTAAGCTACAGGTCTCTCCTCACTGTAGGTGCAACTCATTGTCAGCGGTTTAAACTGTGATCTACGCCTCTAATTTCATACGCCCTTTGTCATTTTCAGTGCATGGCCCATTAAAGTCATCTAGTATGTTCATTCTGTGTGTCTACTCAACAAACTTTGCTGTTTGTTTGGTCATGGTTGAGTAGATGGAACACAATCACAGTTAGTTACCCAAATGTATTATTTTAGAATGAATACATATTTATTAGATGGTGACTCAGAATACTCATTGTGCCATGACACTAGAGAGAAGTGTCATAGTGAGAAGTAGCATGCAACAAGGTGTCATTGAATGGAGGGGGGCACAAGAATGAAATCTATGTGTTGGAAGGTGTGGAGCAGTGATGCTTTGGCTCCATCTTCACACCTGGCGGGGGGGCCACAGCACCCCGAGTTCGGCCCCGTGGCGAGAGACCCGCGGCTGGGGAGAGAGAGGGGGTCTGCTGGCAGGCGCCGCTGGTAATCCTGTTAATTTACAAGCACCAATCTGAGGCAGCCCAGCCAGAGCGGCGGAGGAGAACTAATCCACTGAGCGCAGACACTCATGGTCAATCTGTCCGTGGGATGGGGCTTCACATGGGCTGTCTCAACCACCACACACACAGACACACACACAGACACACACACAGACACACACACATACACACACACAGACACACATGTGGCAAGTCAATGCACTGTCACACCAAAAGGCTTCACTTCTTCACACAAGTGCTGCTACTGCTGTGGTCACAATCAAGCCTCGCGACGGTTTGATCAAACAACAGTCATGGTGGGCACAAACATACACAAAAAGAGGGGGGACAGAGAGAGAGAGAGAGTGTGAGAGAAAGAGAGACAGTGAGAAAGAGGGGAGAGAGCGAGAGCATGTGAGAGAAAGAGAGACAGTGAGAAAGAGGGGAGAGCAAGAGCATGTGAGAGAAAGAGAAACAGTGAGAAAGAGGGGACAGAGAGAGCATTTGAGGGAAAAGAAGCAGTAAGAAAGAGACTTGAGCTCTTTACTTTTGACAATATGAATGCCTTGTAATACTGTAGCTTAAGAGAACTAAGATCTCCTTTTCAATGCTTTAAGCCCTTGCTGTTTGACACGCATGTGTTTCAATGGCAGTCATGGGTGGTGGAGATCAATCTGTTCACGTTCCACCTGCAGCATAGACTAGAGGAGGACAACACTTTTCCCAGCACCAGTCGTAGAGGATCACGCAACATCTTTGATTATTTATGAGCCTTTAATTTGAATGAAAGAGCTCCGTGCCGAGACACAGCGAGAGATTAGGAGCCGTAATGAGCCACGGGATGTGTGTTTGCGCATTGCCTGACAGGTTAGAAAGAGAGAAAGTGAAATAGAGAGAAGGGGGAGAAAAAGAGGAAAAGAGAAGGGGGGGGGGCATATTGCAGCCCCAGGAGGAGTGCGTTCTATACAAGAATCTGACGGTAACAGTCAAGCTCATTACTGGGGATTTCTAAGGGACGCCATCAAGCAAAGGGAAATCACAGCACCTCTGCATCCCCGGAGAAGAGGGAGGGAGGAGGGAAGAACGTGACTCTCTGACTCCTCCTTGTCTGGATGTGATGTTACTTGGCAGCTTAAGGGTGTCTGAGTAACTGTACCACTAATTACAACGTTTACGAATAGCTGCTTTTTCTCACCACTGATTCTATATAAACATATATAATCTCATTGTGTATACACAAGCACACACAACGCCATACATGAAATGTGTGCAAACTCCCTCACTCACACACTCACATACACACATACACACACACACACAAACATCAAGGCACAGAGCTGTATGTTACTGTGACACAAAAGATGAGGAGTAGAGAAGGCTTAAGTCATCATTTAATATGAGTCATTCTTCCCAGAAGAGCAGAGAACAGGGAGAGCGCAGCCTGGCCTGTGAATGGTGTGAAAAGGCGATGTATGTGTGTGCGTGTGTGTGTGTGTGTGGCGTGTGTGTGTGTGTGTAAATTTGTCTATTTAATTTTGTGTGATTACATACATTTGATTGGATTGTGGTACCCCACTGTAAACACAGTGAGGTCTGACATTGTCCAGTGATTTCACTATGAGGGTTAATTCTAAAGACAACCTCATGTTTGGGAAAGAGGTAGGTGGTTTACAGATAGACAAGAGGTTTAACCCACTTAAACGTGCCAAACTTTACTTCAGACTTTATTTCGAGTGAAGAGAATGCTACACATAGCCGGTTAACAATGTGATTTGGAAAATGCCCATATGATCCCTGTCATTGGCTGGATATATAGACACAGTTTCTGTGTTAGCCAGGCCAGAGAGGCTTATTGCGCCCCCTATGGACAGCTATAGTATGTCTAACTACGTGCTAATTAGAAAGACTGGAACTGCGACACCTTCTACAGTATATACAAATGCCGCAATGTATAATTTATCTCAGTCCAGTGATATGCTTACAGGTTACTTTATTTCTACCTAACAGATGAATTTCTCCCTTACAAAAACAGGCACCAGAAACACACAAACACACACACGCACACACACACACACACACACACACGCACACACACACACACACACACAGTCTTCAGTCACAGAATAACTGCAGTATTTCCCTTTCCTGGTTGCTATCTCTCATTAGCTCCACTCCAGTGCAGGTCTCAGTAGTGCTTTGCTAACCTTTCCCCCGTCCCTCACACTCACAGTCCCCCCCTGCCATTGTGACCAACACCTTCGGTGGACTGCCACTGTTGGAATGAATGAGTGTGCCAGTGAGTGAGAGGGAGGGAGGGAGGGAGGGAGGGAGAGAGATGAAGAGGTGGAGAAATGAAGAGTGGGTGACTGTTTTTAAGGTGCAGCTGAATCACTGACAGAAGCTCTGAGTAACTGAGCAACTGGCAGAGATGATGACTGAGTAGTGAGAGATGGAAGGATGGAATAGGGTGAATAGAAGAGGAATGCAGTGTTTTAACCACCAGCCTAAACACACTGACACAGCCGTGATGTCCATACCTCCACAGCCAACCCTTGGACCAGGAGATCCTGTTTGTTTTTTTTGTCTTACCACATCCATTCCACCACATTTAGCTCTCAGACAAAACACCACACACTCGCTGCTGCCTCGTAAAAGGGCACAGGTGTCTGTGCTCAGACCTTGGCTGTAAACCCCATAAAGGGACCATCTGCTTCTGGCCTGGCTCTTCAGGGGCCTGGCTACAATTGTATCGCACTCTCGCCCGAGCACCTGAACGAACAGTGAACCATTAAGCAAACAAAAGAAGATACGGCCGAGCTTCGCTGCCAGAGAGACACTCGAGCTCCTGACACGGAAAGCTGTTCTTCCTGTCAGAAACATATTTATGATTCAAGCACTGTGGCAGACGGCAGCCTGCAATTAACTTTGGAGCGATATGACAATTCACAAGACTTGGCAAACTGTGCATGATGGGCTGAGAATGGGGATTTGACAAACAGAGAATATTAGTTATTAGACTCGAGTTTGATGAGCAAATCTGCGGTGGGTCTGTCCAATGGCAGCAAGCTGAGCCTTTTGTGTCATTGTACTGATTTGGGCAGCACATCCAGTGAACTACATTGACTTTGTCTGGACAGTATACTGCAGGTAGGAAGGTTAGGCATTGTCTGTTCACTTGTTTTGATGTTCCTCTGTTGTAGCCATTGTTGTTTTGTACAGCTGGGAAGGACCCAGGTCAAGTCAATTGTGGGAACAATGCAAACCACAAACCAGCACAAACCAACAGATCAATGTGAAGATCCTATAAACACACCCTCTAGCAGCTGAAATCACAAGGAGGCTTTTTTTTTGCAGTCTTGCTACTGAAATGACAAAAAACATTAAGTTAAAAGCTTCTAAATCTTCAA